>JAWRVF010001089.1:0-112076 GCA_036785485.1 Physcomitrellopsis africana
CATGTCAAGTTGGTATTACAAAAGCTACAAGATATAGATTTGTATACCAAACCAAAAAAATATGTATTTCATCAATCTAAGATGGAATTTTCGGAATACATCATATCTATTGAAGATTTGATGATGGATCCTAAGAAGGTAGAGATAATTATGCAATGGGCCATTCCATAGATTGTGAAAGTCATATAATATTTTTTTGAATTTGCTAATTTCTATTGGATCTTCATGAAAAATTATTGTCAAATTGCCACCTCTCTTATTCAATTGACATGTAAAGATAAATTAGAACGAGGGCCTCAAGTGAAAAAGATATTTCAAGAGCTCAAGACTATGTTTACTATAGCTCTAATATTAGTACATTCAAACTTTATAAAGACATTCTATATAGAGATTGATGCTTTGGATTTTGCACTAAGGGCGGTACTTTCACAAATAGATATAGACAATAAATTTCATCCTGTTACATTTTATTTTCAAAAATTCTCTGTTGCCAAAATTAATTATAAAATCTACAATAAAAAGCTTCTTATTATTGTGGATTCTTTTCAAAAATAATATCATTTTTTCAAAGGAGCAATACATCTTATGACTATATATACAAATCACAAGAACTTCGAATATTTTATATCAATTTGGATTCTTAATCATTGCCAAACTTAATAGAATATATCGCTATCTTAATTTAACTTTGTTATCATTCATTGACTTGGAAAACAAGAAAGATTGTCTGATGTTCTATTGAGGAGATTATATCTTGTACCAAGGATAGAGGAGGCAGCATTTGATCAATAATATATAATTTTGTTGAAACCGGAGTAATTTTGCCTTTGTGCCATTATTATATTGGACCCTATTGATTCTAATTTTTTCAATGAGATGCATGCTACAACCACTAATAATGCTTTGACCCTTAATATCAAGTATTATTTGAAAGAGAATATTGATAAGTTTAAACTTGAAGAAGACTTTTTATACTTTGAAGAATATTTACATATCCTAGAAGGACCAACACGATTCCATCTTCTTCAATCTCGCCTTGACTTTCCAACTGCAGGTCACTTTGGATTTAATAAGATCTTAGAATTTATTTCCCAAGATTTTTGGTGAGTCCAAATTTGGAAGGCAATGAAGGACTTTGTGCTCTCTTGCGACATTTTTTCAAGGTCCAAAAATCCTCAACATCGCCTTTATGGACTCTTACAATCCTTGCTTATTTCAAGACGGTCATAGTCTTCTACCTCAATGGATTTTATCACAGATCTACCACCATTCAATTTATTGAACAATATCTTTGTAGTGGTTGATTGACTTACAAAAATGGCTCACTTCATTCTTTGCAAAAAGATTACATCTAGTGAAGAAATGGCAAGGTTATTTCTTGATAATATATATCGATATCATAGCCTATCGGATGATATTGTATCCGATTGAGGACCTATATCTAAGTTCATATCTAAGTTTTAGAAATATCTTTTTGAAATATCAAAAGTAGATATTAAGCTTTCTGTAACTTTTCATCCTCAAATTGACAGCCAAACAAAATAAGTTAATTAAGTTTTAGAGCAATATTTATAATATAACATTAATTATCAATAAGACAATTAGATCTCGTATCTACCATTAGCAAAGTTTGCATATAATAATACTATTCATACTTCAACTCAATAAATACTATTTTATTCCAACTATAGATATTATTCAAAGCTTAATCTTTAGAATATGTCAAAGAACAATAATCCAATGGTTGAAGGATTTGAAAAGCATCTATTATAACACCAAACAACCTTGAAGCATCAATTATAAGCAGCTCAAGATGCTTATAAGGTATCTGTAAATACATTCAAGAATCAACGGCATACTTTTCATATTGGAGATAAAATATGGCTTCTTTGACAAAACATCAAGACCAAGTGGCCATGCAATAAATTGGACTATTGAAGGTTAAGACCATTTTCTATCCAAAAGCAAATTAATGTAGTGGCATATCGCTCAAAATTACCATTTGCTATCAAAATACATCCAATTTTTTATGTTTGTCTTTTAAAATCTTATAGAGAGTTGCATGTTTTGAAAAGAGTACAATAATCGTCCCCTAATATTAAAATTGAAGACCATGAAGAATATGAGGTTGAAAAGAAACTTGATTCAAGATGAAAGTAGGACAAATTGGAATATCTTATTTACTAGGAAGGCTATGACATTAATGAGCGTATATAGAAACCGACCAAAAATCTTGCCAATATACCTCAAAAGGTACAAGAATTTCATCGATTTTATTTCCACAAATCCGAATATATTTAATGATAACTTTTTAGTAAAGATTGGATTGAAAGAATATTTATAAAGAGAGAGAGAATTAAACTAAAGCCTTTATCAATATATAGTCATCTGTTCCAAGATAGAATAGAGTGGTAGAAGCAAGTTAGTCACCATGTTAAACCTTCAAGTATTGAAAGAATAAGATTCAAAAGATTCATTTGCCACACAAGCTTCAAATAAACTAATATAGTTTTCACAACCTTTAATTGAACAAAGTGATGACAATATATTTTAGTGCTAAGTATGACTTTGGTTGGAGCTATTAAGAGTAAGATCCAACCATGTGTCATGGACGTAGAATATAGACTGAAAGTCTAAATAAGAAGTTCAAGAAGAACAGGCAAGAACTAGATTAATCAGATGAATATAAAAATAACAATAGAGAGGTGAGCTAGAGCTCCAAGAGATGTATTATCGAGACTGAAGAACTCTTCAGCCTCAATTCCAATATATACTCCTACCTAAAAAACTTCTCAAGCAGCTTCCACCAACTAGAGAGCTTTTCAAGCAACTTCCACCAACTAGGAAGCTTCTAAAGCAACTTCTACCAACTAGGAAGATGCTAGATGGCTCTAGAAGGTTTTAAAGAGTTCTAGGAACCTTCTAGAATGTTTTAGAAGGTTTTGATAAGTATGTCTTTGATATCACCTACTCCTCTAGCTTTGAGGTCTCCAAGAAGTCATTTGAGATGTATACTTACAAACGTAAAAAATCAAAGATTTGGCACATAGTCTCTGCAATATACTCCAGTTGTCATTCACGAGGCAGATGATTCATGGGTCCTTGTAGCCACCGGTAATGACTAACTCCTTCTACTTGAGACCATGCCTGAACTTCTCTGTCTTCATTGTGGAAACAGCCTGAAAATATCGTTTCGCCACTACTTTCATGAACTAGTTCAATTTGAAAGGCAATTACAAGTGACCTCCTACTTGGTATTCTTCGATGTCTTCTTCATTCTTCTAATTCTTCATCTCGAGGTTGACGTCGTGAGCTACTCGATTGCGATGTCATCACTAGTGCAATATCATCATTCCCACTAGCCATATCTAAATACACCTTGAGATTAGATATCTTGACACTACAAAATACAAAAAATTATGTTTTGATAAGACCTGGATCCTTTTTTTTATTCATTTCTCCAGAGAAGGCTTCATCTTCACGCTTCATCATCACACTTTTGGCTTATAGGATATCACAATCTAATCTCTTATATTCAAGGCGCACGCATGATTTTTTACCAATTATATTCGCTCATTAATATCATACCGCCTAATGTACCAAAGACTCTACTTATTCCATTCTCGCCATGAATTTAAGATCTTTCCACCCCATATTCTTCGGGGTTTCAATTTCTATACTAGGTGGCAAACATTGCTTTCTTCCAAGAAAAGACGATTTTTTATAAGGCTCTAACAGAGAAATATGAAAGACAGGGTGTACCTTCATAACAGTTGGTAACTCTAGGTGGTATGCCACAAGATTGATCTACTTCTGGATAACAAATGGTCCCAATCTCTAGTAATTCAACTTATCACATGGCTCCTTGGTCTTAATATTGTGTCAAAGCAGCCATATTTTATCTCTAATTTTGAAATTAGGTAATTGATTCTAAAATTTATCCGTAGATGCTTTGTAAGACTCTTGGGCAATTTGTAATTGAAGCTTCAATGTGATTTGAAGCTCCGATAGCTACTTCACCAATCCTTCACCTATTGGATTATTATTCGCTGATGGATTCAATAGATCAAGCTTCGGATGATATCCATAGTTGAAAAAGAATGGTATTTTTTGAGTCGATCCATGAAGGATGTTGTTATATGCAAACTCGGCTAGCGATAGATATGCAATCCAATCATCTTACAGATAATTGATGCTGTATTGTAAATACTGTTCTAAAACTTGATTCACCTGTTCTGTTTGGCCGTCAGTTTAGGATGGAATGCCGAAGAAAGCTTGATGTCTACCTTCATTATCTTATAAAAAGATCTCCAAAACTTTGATACAAATTGGGTTCCTCAATCCGACACGATATCATCTGGTAGACCATGATATCGATATTCATTATCAAGGAAGAGCCTTGCTGTATCTTTGCTTGACGATGTCTTCTTACAAGGGATAAAATGTGCCATCTTTGTAAGCCGATCCACTACAACAAAGATATTGTCGAATAAATTTGATGGCGGCAGATCTATAATAAAGTCCATGGAAATTGAAGACCATGGACAACTCGGAATAGACAATGGCTGTAGAAGTCTATAAGGGTGATGCCAAGGATTCTTGGATCTTGAACAAATGTCACAAGAGAGGATGAAATCTTTTACATCTTTTCACATTTGGGGCCACCAAAAATCTTGAGAAATAAATTCCAAGGTCTTGTTGAACCCAAAATGTCCCGCAGCTGGAAAGTCATGACAAGATTGAAAGACTCGGAGTCGTACTAGCCCTTTTGGGATATACAGTTGCTCCTCAAAGTATAAAAGATCTCCTTCGACCTTGAACTTGTCATCATTGATACACTACTTGATATCAATGGCTATTGAATCTTCAATGGTCGCAGCACATACCTGGTTGAGAAAATCGGCATCAATTAGCACAACAACAACACAAATTCTAAATTGCTCTGGCTTTAATAATGTCATAGATTCTTAATCAAGCGTTGCTTCTCCAACCTTTGGCGCAAGATATGATCTTCTTGATAATACATTGAATAGTCTTTGTTGCTTTCCAGGCCGATAAGTAATAACAAAGTCAAACCTAGATAGCGACATATTCCATCGAGCTTAACGATGGTTTAGAATCTGAGCTGATATTAAATATTCCATATTCTTGTAATCCATGTATACAATCATTGGATGTGCAGCTCCTTTGAGGAAGTGACGCCACTCTTGGAGAGAATCCACTATAGCAAAGAGTTCCTTATCATGGATCTCGTAGTTGATCTCAAAACTTTTTAATAGAAATGTAATCGGCTTAATACCAACGCCCATTCGCGCACGGCCCTAAAAGAAAATCCAAAGCATCGCTCCTAAATAAAAAGCCTGAAACAAGTATCAAGATCGGCAGAAGAAATGCCATCTCTTTAAGATTTTGAAATGCTTTTTTCTCGCTTAGAGTCCCCATTTAGTTTATCTTTACTGTCAAACTAAGTGAGCCGAGCAAAGAATTGAGAAGACTTCTGATTTTAAGATTTCGATAGAAGCTACGAGCAAGTAAGGATATCGCATGACTTAATCGCTCTTCAGCTTCGGTGATACAATTGCTTCTTCTTGGGATCTATCTTTAAGCCTTCCGTAGTTGCAACAAATCCTAAAAACTCCATCTCAGTTTGGTGAAATAAGCACTTCTCCAACTTGGCGTTGTCATACTGCATTTACGTGTAGTGTATAAAAATATGAAAAATCTTGTATCTATTGTTAATATATGTGTGAGTGCTAGAGGTTATTTTAGAAGATATTATAAGGAGAGGATTTATTATAGCCACTTAGTTAGTGAATTAAGATGGCTATTTGTTTTGTTCCTACCTTATTTATATCCTAGAATAGACTCTTTTGTAATTAGAAGAAAGGTAAAGGTTGTTTTACCTTTCTTGTTGACTTTTGAGATAGAATGGACCTTGTGAGCGATAAGAAAGAAGAGCATGGGATGAATAAGGCCCATCCAATAGGATTTGGCTGCCCATGTGGGCGTTTCATAGTCTAATATAGAAAGAAAGGGAGATATACTCCTCTTGTTAGACCGAGAGGAGAGGCAGTTTTTGAGTGGTGAACTTTGGAGAGAGATAGCTCCAAAGAGATAGAAGCGTTTGTAGTGAAAATTTGTAGGTGTGTTCTTCGAGTTGTGAGGATTCTAGAACCTACTCACTTGCTTGTATTGGAGTTGTGAACAAAAAGTTATGCTTGTTTTAGTAGAGTGAGGTTTGCTGCCACCCGACGAAGAGGGGGAGAAACTTCGAGCTGCCACTGCAAGTTTGATTTCAACTCTTTCTTAGTGAAATTTATAGAGAGTGTGGAAGATTGTGCTAGCTATCTATCAAGACATCTCTTGTAGCATTTGGAGCTGGAGAGCAAAAGTTGTGAGCTTGAGAGTGGGAAAGGGTTTGCTGCCACCCGACGAAGAGGGGCAGAAACTTTGTTCAACCACCCAAGTCGGACAGTCTCTTCAATCTTCTTGATAATTTAAGTGCTTGTTGAAGCTTGTATAAGCTTTCCACAAAAACAAAAATCAATACATTTGAAGCTTTGATGAAAGTTTTATGAGCCGTGAAGTGTCAAAGAGGGACAATTGTTGCTAGGGTTTGAAGAGTAGAATCGACTAGCTACAAAAACTGGAGTTTGAGAGGCATGCATGCGAAATTTTAGAACAAGTTAGGTGATGGAGTGAGCTTTCTAAAAAGCTATTGCATGTCCAATTTGGAGAAGGGAAGTGATCACAACAAAGGCTGAAGTGAAGAGGAGCTTTGCTGCCTTTGCATTTGCTTGGAAATTTTAGCGCCTATTTTTTTTAGCCATAACTTTTAAATGGTAAGTCATCTATTTGTGAAATTTTGATATGTTTTACAATGGATTATTGGCTTTCCATAGGTTATAAGCACGCTTGATTCGACTTTTGGATGAATTTTTAGTGATTTATTTAGTTTCAGCTTGTTGTATAACTTGTATTCCTCATATGCGGTTGTATTTTGAGGGATACTTGAATACATACATACTTTGCTTATACTTTTTAGACAAGTATATATACTTGTATTTATACAAGTATTCTATAAATATTCTATAAGTATTATACATAATATTTGTACAAGTATTTGTACAAGTATTATACCAAGGATTTATACAAGTATTTGTACAAATGTTATACCAAGGATTTATGCAAGTATTTATACAAGTATTTGTATAAGTATTATTCAAGTATTTATACTTTATATTTATACAAGACTTATATAAGTATAATACAAGTATAACTCAAGAAAATATCAAGATAACATACTGCACGCGCCTTCACGTTCTAGTTTGGGTGAGCGCCAGAACCCGGCGTTTTCCCAAGGCGAATTCTCTCTACCCGACAACGTAGAATCCTTGCTCGCATAGTTTTTCAAATATCAAACAAACATGCTTCTCATACTCTTCTTTGTTCTTAGAAAATATCAAGATATCATCCAGATAGATGACAATGAAATCATCTAGATGCTCTCAAAAAATATCATTCATCATATGTTGAAAGATTGCCGGAGCATTGGTAAGACCAAATGGCATGACATTATACTCAAAATGGCCATACTTTATACAAAAAGCTGTCTTCCATTTGTCTCCTTCTTTGATTTCCACAAGGTTGTAAGCTCTCTTTAGATCAATCTTTGTAAAGATCTTTGCACGTCCAAGTTGTTCTAGAAGACTAGAGATCAAAGGTAATGGATAGCAATTCTTCTTTGTTACCTTGTTGAGACCTCGATAGTCCACGCACATCCGTAGTGAGTTATTCTTCTTCTTCACAAATAAGATTGGTGCCCCAATTGGCAACTTTGAATGACAAATGAAGTTCTTGGCTAGATTCTCGTCAATGCATTTCTGCAACTTAGCCAACTTCGTCTGTGATAGGTTGTAGATTAGGCCAAAAGGCAGTTGTGCTCCTTCTTATAATTCTATGGCACAATCATTTGGTCGATGCTCTGGTAGTATGCGAACATTCTTCTTTTGAAACACGTTTTAAAAATCCTTATATTGTTCCGGTATACTTGTTGTTGAAATCTGCTCTCCAGTAGTTAGAGTCGCATAAATGACCAATGGTGTGTCTTCCTTGCACGATCTTATAAACGTTCTTGCTCTAATAAACAAAGATTTTTTAATTTGGAATCTTCTTTGAGGCTTGTCTTTAGGTTGTTCTATGGAAAATGTTATCCTCCATAGCCTCCAATCTATGGATGGATTATATTTTTCCAACCAAGAAAGACCAAGAATAACAGGGTTTGACGGGGTGTTAATAATGTTGAAAATGATATAACTACTGTGGTCTTTAAACGTCACTTCTATAGGTTCTGATTCATGGGTGACACTACCAGATAATAAAGATCGTCCATCTATTATTTCTACGTGAACATGCTTGAATTTTTGTACTAAGAGAATTTTGTGATGCTTAGCAAATTCTTGGTCTAAGAAACAAGTAGATGCTCCTGAATCTAATAAGGCTAGGATTTTTAGTTTTTGAGGGCCAAAAGACAAAAGAATTATAAAACAATGGATAGATTGAGTAAAAAGAGAGGAACTTGGTATTGATTTGTGGAGCTGCATGGTTCCTATTGTGGCCGGGCATCCTTGTTTTCCTAGACAAATGCACCTCTAGTCTTGATGCTGCGTCTATTTTGTTTCTTAGGACACCTTCCAGCTCTATAGCCTTCTCCACTGCAATACAAACACAAATTTTCTTCCATATACTATTTCTTTTCTTTTAGAATAAAGAATTTGACACGTATCACATCAATCTGAATGTCCTCCGCATCCGATTGTAAATTTAGGCTACTTGTCGATATCATACTGCATTTACGTGCAATGTATAAAAATATTAAATATCTTGTATCTATTGTTAATATATGTGTGAGTGCTAGAGATTATTTTAGAAGATATTATAAGAAGAGGATTTATTATAGCTACTTAGTTAGTGAATTAAGATGGCTATTTGTTTTGTTCCTACCTTATTTATATCCTAGAATAGACTCTTTTGTAATTAGAAGAAAAGTAAAGGTTGTTTTCCCTTTCTTGTTGACTTTTGAGGTAGAATGGACCTTCTGAGGGTTATGAAAGAAGAGCATGGGGTGAATAAGGCCCATCTAATAGGATTTGGCTGCCCATGTGGGCATCTTATAGTCTAATATGGAAAGAAAGGGAGATATACTCTTCTTGCTAGACCGAGAGAGGGAGGCAGTTTTGAATGGTGAATTTGGAGAGAGATAGCTCTAAGGAGATAGAAGCAATTGTAATGAAAATTGGTGGGTGTGTTCTTCAAGTTGTGAGGATTCTAGAACCTACTCACTTGCTTGTTTTGGAGTTGTGAGCAAAACATTATGCTTATTTTAGTAGAAAAGGGTTTGCTGCCACCTAACAAAGAGGGGCAGAAACTTCGAGCTACCATTGCAAGTTTGATTTCGACTTTTCTTAGTGAAATTTTTAGAGAGTGTGGAAAATTGTACTAGTTTTTTATCAAGACATCTCTTGTAGCATTTGAAGTTGGAAAGCAAAAGTTGTGAGCTTGAGAGTGGGAAAGGGTTTGCTGCCACCCAATGAAGAGAGGTAGAGACTTTGTTCAACCACCCAAGTTGGACAGTCTATTCAATCTTTTTGATAATTAAGATGATTATAGTAGCTTGTGTAATCTTTCCACAAAATCAAAAATCAATACATTTGGAGCTTTGATGTAAGTTTTATGAGCCGTAAAGTGTCAAAGAGGGCAAATTGTTGCAAGGGTTTGAAGAGTAGAATCAACTAGCTACAAAATCTGGAATTTGAGAGGCATGTATGCGAAATTTTAGAACAAGTTAGATGATGGAGTGAGCTTTCTAAAAAGTTATTGCATGTTCAATTTGGAGAAGGGAAGTGATCACAACAAAGGCTGAAGTGAAGAGGAGCTTTGCTGCCTTTGCATTTGCTTGGAAATTTTAGTGCCTACTTCTTTTAGCCATAACTTTTAAATGGTAGGTCATCTATATGTGAAATTTTGATATATTTTATAATGGATTATTGGCTTTTCATAGGCTATAATTATGATTGATTTGAATTTTAGATGAATTTTTAGTGATTTATTTAGTTTCAGCTTGTTGTATAACTTGTATTCCTCATATGCGATTGTATTTGAGGAATACTTGAATATATACATACTTTGCTTATACCTAATATACAAGTATATATACTTATATTTATATCAAGTATTTATATATGTATTCTATAAGTATTATACATAATATTTGTACAAGTATTTATACAAGTGTTATACCAAGGATTATACACCATTTTATATAAGTATTTATATAAGTATTATACCAAGGATTATACAAATATTTATACAAGTATTATTCAAGTGTTTATACTTTATATTTGTCAAAGTCTTGTACAAGTATAATACAAGTATAATTTGAAAGCTTGAACAAATATTGTGCAAATATAGAAGATATTTGCACGGCTTCCTCTTATGTTCCCTGCTAGTTCTAGTAGCAGCTAGGAACCCGGCATTTTCCTAAGGCAAATTCTCTCTACCCGACACCGATATACTTGCGCCATTGTGGTGAAGTAAATATATCCATATATAGAAACCTAATTTAACTATCTTTTCTTCAAAATTTTATTAAATTCTTTCTTTCTTCTTACCAATCTAAGTTTTTATATAGTTTAGGAAAAATTTCTCACTTTCTTTCTTTTTCTTTGGTTAAAATTTTACCTTATCTTTAATCTTAACTTTAACTTTGATCTAGCCTTGAAACTTTCTTTTATTTCTTTTATCTTTTTTTTAATCTTAGATTTTAGTAGATTCAGGGTTATATTTATAGATATAAGGAGTTTTGACTTTGAGGTTGAATTTAGGATTTTACCAAGGATAAATAGTAGATTTGGATGTCAATAGTCGGCTATTATTAATAGTGCTGACTTAGAGGATTAGATTTAGGGTTTTTATAACTTTAAACTATTAATTGTTGACTTGGACTTTTAAGACCTTGGCTGCAACTTCTTTGACGAGCTTGAAGGAGAAGAAGACGGGGTTTTTAGGCAAATCAAGAGAGGTATTGAGAGAGAGCTTCTTCTTGGCATGAGTTTAGGTAGTAGAAATGCATGATTCGGAGCTTAGATGAGAGAGATATGCTTGTTTGAACTTAGACTACTAATATGACATCTACTGTCACTTTTCTAGGTATACTAGAAGTTTTAAGATACTAGCAAGAAATCGAGAAGTTGGGTTAGAAACTAGACTTCAAGCTATACATTTTACGTCCAAAAATTGATAGAAATGAGTTTAGAATGAGTGAGATATGGCTAATTAAACCCAGCAAACTAAAGTGGGGTTTTGAAGAAGCTAGATAAATAGAAGGATTTGCTTTAAGCTAGAACTTGAGTTTCAAGAAGAATTTGAAGCTCATTTTTTGTGTACATATTACTTATACTATAAAGAGTCTATGTCTAAAATCTCATATCAATTGAGACTTTGATTAGGGAGTAATGGCAAATTTGTGTTGAGGTATCTAGGGTTTTGACTTTTAAAAGTATCTGCCAAGGATTTGGTGATATCTAACGATCGGCAATGAATTCATAGCTCAAAATTTATGTGATGAAGATCAAAGGTATGAGTTATGTTTTCCCAAATTTTGAGCTTATTTGAATGGTTGGATCTTAAATTATGAATTTTTAAGTTTCTAATTTGGTTTTTAATTATATAATTACTTGCTAATATTTTGATGATATCTAGTGATTGGTAATGAATTCATGGTTGAGAATTTTTGTGAAGATGACTAAAGAAATGAATTCTATGCTTTCAAAATTTGAACTTATATAAATGGTTGGATTTTGATTTATAAATTTTCAAGCTTCTAGTTTGTTGATTTATTATACACATGGTTTTGTAACTATAAAAGAAAAATTTAAGAAAGTTTGTGCATATTGGATCCAACTTGATTGTAAAGAGGAATCTTGCATCTACCTAAAGCAGACTTTTGCCACGACATATTGGTGCTTCCACTGAGAGCTGCTTTAGGAGCAATCAATTGGGTTAAGAATTGATTCATCAATGCTTCTTCGTCCCAGTTGATGTCGCATGCTAATTTCCTGAAATCTGATGCATAGACTGATACTGAGCGAGTCCCTTGTTGTAGCGACCAAATTTTTGTTGTAGCCCATTGAGCCTTGTCATGCTCACCAAATGCTTCTACAAATGCTTCCAAAAAAGTCTCAAAGTTATTCAAAATTGGTGATCCTTTTTCGAACAAAGGAGCAAACGACGATAGAGCTTATCTTGTAAGCAAAGTTCCAACTAGTCCAACGCGTGACTCCTCTGTCGGATATCGTTTGGATTGTAATATGGTTATTAACTTGATTTGATTGACAAAACCTCAAAACTTGGAGCATGTACCATCAAACTTGTCTGGAAGGCTAATTCGAGGTTCTTTTCATTGTGGAAGCAATGGTTCTCGTTGAACCACAGATAAAGCTGCTTCTTCTAGTATAGAAGCTTGAAGCTGATGAAGCCCAGATTGTACTATTCTAGATGCTCCATCGTTATGAAGTCTTGCAAAGACTCCTTCAATCACGGTAGTTCTTTGTGATAACGTAGCAAGAGCATTCATAATGGCGTCTAACTTGGACTCCAAACTTTCAGTCATATTAATGTCTTGACCTCCAGCCATTCTAAGAGAAAGGAAGTAATTGTTTCTACAAGGAAGAAATATTGGTTTAAGAAAGGGTACTCCGCAACCTCTAAAATGCCTTAAGACTTTCAAGAAGAGCGATAATCCACTCTCTCCAAGAAAAATAAGACTCCAATATTATAACGAAAAAGATATCAGTTTAGAGGAGGGTAATCCACAACTTCTAAAATACTAGTGTACCTTCAAAAAGAAGAATAATCCACACTCCAATACGAAGGAACTAGCTTTGATATCTAAGATGAGAGTAGTCTCGACAAACTGTCATGGACGCAAAATATAGACTAAAAGTCTAAACAAGAACTTCAAGAAGAACTCGCAAGAACTAGTTAATTAGATGAGTACAAAAATAACACCAGAGGTGAGCTAGAGCTCCAAGAGATGTGTTGTTGAGATTGAAGAACTCTTCAGCCTCGACTCTAATATATACTCCTACCTAAGAAGCTTCTCAAGCAGCTTCCACCAACTAGGGAGCTTCTCAAGCAACTTCCACCAACTAGAAAGCTTCTCAAGCAGCTTCCACCAACTAGGGAGCTTCTCAAGCAACTTCTACCAACTAGGAAGCTTCTCAAGCAGCTTCCACCAACTAGAGAGCTTCTCAAGAAACTTCCACCAACTAGGAAGCTTCTCAAGCAACTTGTACCAACTAAGAAGATGCTAGAAGGCTTTGGAAGATTCTAGAGAGTTTTAGGAACTTTCTAAAATGTTCTAGAAGGTTCTGATAAGTATATCCTTGACACCATGCAAGTCTCGATTCTAATACTAAAGCTTTAATGATATTACTTAAACTTGAAAAAGTGAATATTTTTAATCCTAAGATCTTGTTTGGAGGAAGTTTTGAAGGCCGCAATGAACATCAAATCTTTAGATGAGATGTTTCAACAATGGATGTATTAGCTCAAGGCCATAGGTGATTTTTTCAAGGATTAGTAGAACCCATTGTCTAAGAATAAAAAACAAAATACATAGCTTCATTAGTATAGCATATTCTTGATTTTTTACATATGTAATAAAATTGGATTCCTCTTAGAACTTGTCGCTAGAAAAGGGGGTAATGTTAGGGACATATACTTTGGAGGTTTAGAAAACCTTCTAAAGCATTCTAAAAGCTTCTTGAATTAGTAAAAGTCGATTGAAAAGCTTCCTAGTTGATAAAAGTTTGTTGAAAAGTTTTTCAATTATTATAAGGAATTCAAAAAAATTTCCAGTTGATAGAAGCTGCTCAAAAAGCTTCTTAGTTTGATAGAAGCCGCTTAGAAAGTGTCCTAGACATGAGTATATATAAGGGTTGAGACTGAAGAATTCTTTAGCCTAAACAATGCATCTCTTAGAGTTCTATCTCACCTTTCTTGATATTATTTGTGTACTCATTTGGTTAATTCAAGTTCTTATTGGTTTCTTTTGGAAACCTTGCGCTTGTTCAAATCTCTTGTTTTGTATTCTTGTGTCCTTAGCAATACATACCATCATATTTTTCCAAAAGACTAATTTGAGGCTCCTTACATTGTTGAACATGTGGATTTCTTTGGTGCAACATACATAGTAGTGCATCTTCAAACACAAAAGTTAGAGGTGGGTGCAATCTAGGTTGTGGTAATCCAAATGTTGCGTTATTATAAAGTTTTATAACAATTCCTTTAATCTTTGTAATCTTAATAGATAAAGTAATAAAAGTACTTATGATGGCATTTAACTTGGACTCAAAAGATTTGATCATATTAATATCTTGACTTCCAACCATTTTAAGAGGAAAAAAAAAATGAATCTATAAGAAGACAATATTAGTTTAGAGGAGGATAATCTATAACTTCTAAAATATCTTAAGATCTTCAACGAGAGTGGTGATCCACTCTCTTACATGAGGGATAAAGCTCCAATATTATGATGAAAGAAATATCAATTTACAAGAGGATAATTTGCAACATCTAAAGCGCTAGTATATTTTCAAGAAGAAAGGTAATTCACTCTCTAATAAGAAGGGTTCAACTCTAATATTTAACATGAGGGCAATTTTCACAAATTGTCAAGGATACGAGAATTTAAAATAAGAGATTTGAACTGGAAAGAGGTTTCAAAAAGAAATTGACAAGGACTTGAATTATCTAGATGAGTACACGAACAACACCAAAAAAAGTGAGCTAGAACTCCAAGAGATATATTATAGAGACTAAAGAACTCTTCAGCCTCGATTCCAATATATACTCATATCTAGGAAGCTTCTTGAGTGACTTCTATCAAACTAAGAAGCTTCTAAAATAGCTTCTACCAACTTGGAAGCTTCTTGAGCTCCTTCCACTAACTATGAAGCTTTTCAAGCTCCTTTCATCAACTAGGAAGCTTCTCAAGCGACTTCCACTAATTAAAAAACCTCTAAAATATTCTAGAAGGTTCTATGAACTTCCAAAGTGTATGTCCTTAACAGTAGGTTTATATATTCTAAAAAAAAATCAACTATCTTTGGTAGTATTTCAACTTCCAACCTAATACAAAGGATTTGAGAAAGATAAATGGTTCTTTTTTACTTCCAAGTATAAAAATAAAAACCTTTTCAGTTGACATTTGATAAAGAATCTTACAATATGATGAGGCACTCTCTTCTATCTAAGACAATCTACAATTCTAAGATAATGATAGTTAAATAGTTAACTTTCTAAAAATTATCAAAGTCATATCAAAAGTAATTCCAACATGAAAAAGAATTAATGATATTGATTTTTTTTATTACCAAGTAAATAAAGTAACTTTTGTCTCCAAATCTTATGTTTGGACTACAAGAGAAAAATTTATAACTTATTTGGTAAAACTTAGGTAAAAACTTCTACAAAGAAACTCCCCATCAATCAACTTTATTCCTAATAAATAATTTTTTTTACTAAAATATGACTTTTGATTTAAATAGAATGATATTTGATCCAAATCTAAAGTCCAAAAAGATGCCATGTTTATTTGGCTTTTATAATACAAAGATGTGGTAATAAATACATAGAGAAGATAAACTAATTCACATGTTGACATTCATTGTTTCTTGTACTCTCTTCAAAAATTTAAAACTATTTTACACAAATTTTGGAAGTGCCAACAAGTACATGAAATTTTAAATTGGACCACCTCTTTTTTATATAAACTAACTTCAAATCCTTAAAAATAAAATCCTTGAAAACTTTTTCTTAGAAACAAGCTATATTTATAATAAACCTCTTCCCATGATTTAAATGCTTTTGTAAAATCTAATCTCTATTCAAAAAAACTTTGCTTGTGGACTATTTTGATTTAAAGAAACAACTTTGCCTTCAAATAAGAAATATCGAGTGACCACCATGTAAGAAGCTTGATTTACAAAAGATTAATAGAATATAGACAAATTAGTTGGTTAACTATGAGAAAGAAATTAAAAAAAACATTCTAAATACAAGGCTCTTCTTCTTAGGAGATGAGACAAATCATGGATGGCAAATCATCTTCTTAATACTGGAACAAGCAAGGCAATTAAATGGAATTTTAAAATACCATAATGTGGCTTGATAATATAGGATAGTGTAAGTCTTAGTTAGTAGCTACTTCATTTAGGACACTTACTTTGCCTCTTTGGTATTAGGAGATAAGATGTCATTTCTTGTATCATAATCCACTCTATTAATACGTTGGATATACCTATCTTTGTGTCAAAAAAGAAAAGAAAAGCAACATCCTAACCTTCTAATAAGTGATCTTCCATAAAGAAACGCTACAAATTAAAGTCATAAGAACCTTTTGACATGTAATTGTAGAGACTTTTTTTTGAATAATTTGAAAGTGGAAAAATACAAAAATCTTTTTAGATAAAATTGGAATAACATTAGAATAAAAGTAATAATATGAAATTATTTGATAGAATATAAAAAAACTAATTGACTTAAATAAAAGAAATATTTTGCTAATGCATTAAAAAAATTAATTCTTTTTAATAAGTTTTTAAAGACTTAGATTAGAAAAAATAAACTAGATAAACCAATTTCAACACACTCCATGAAATTGAATTCAACCTGATTTCTAATAGTGCATATTTCCTACCCTCTTGTGTCTTGAAACATTTCTAACAACATATAATTCTTTCTTGTATTATCACTTATATTTCAACAAACAAAAAATAGTATTAGTAAAACTTCTTTTCAACATTGTCCTAATACTTTATTGTATCACATGTTGACTTGACACAAAAGTCTACTCAAAATGTTTCACCAGAAGTCAACGTTGACTTGATACAAAAGTAAACTAAAAATTTGTCGCTACAAAAACCTAACGTTGACTTGTGTCGGTAGGATAAGCCCCACAATCTACAACTAGCCAGCCTGTCTTGCTAGCGAAGCCCAGCGTGTACAGAATGCGCAACATGAATGAGTGCAGGCTCGTACAGATTGAACATATGTGGAGAATTTGACGCTCATGACGATGCGTTGGCATGATCAAGATCATGAATTTGTAGTTCCTGAAATTGTTTACAATAATTCTGGTGTGGTGTAAGAATCACCGCACTTGGGTGTGATGGTAAACACAGCTACAAATCAGCAAACCATTTGTAGTATTTGGCATCCAAGATTACTTGGTGAACCGAAGAGATGCATCCTAGAAGCCCAACCACGCTGAACAAGATGACAATGCCCCAGTGGATCCAGAACCTGGGCGTCTGCAGCGAGGGGACGAAGGTGAAGGAGTAGAAGACGAAGGGAAGCACGAAATCTAGTGGGGTGAAGCAGAAAGCTCCCAGGACGCCGTTAATGTCGCCAAAGAAGGGTAGCGCAGCGGAGACGAAGGTGGCGAAGACAACATACGAGGATCGCAGAAGGAAACGTGGCACCAGGTTGCGCATCGAATACTTGCCTTCCTTCACGTCGGAAGCCTGGCCTTCAAAGATCTCGAATGTGGGTTGCGAGTACACCTCCAACCACCATTTCATCAACATAACATTGTCAACACCATGCCACGGAAACTACAGACAGAATACAAATGAAGAAATGGGAGTGCTTCATCCTTGTTAGGCCAAGCAAGAAGAGCTTACTGCAGAGCCTGTTCAAGCAATTAGGATGCTATTTTGGCACAGCCACAACTTTGCAAGGTCTACTTCCAGATGCTGAGATTGAGGAGCTTACCAAAGCCACGGCAGTGAGTTGCGCAAGCGCAAACCCGTTGGCCAAGAGGATAAGCCAGCTTGGGACTAGAGCGGGTCCATCAGTTGGAGCAAGGTTGGTCAGGACGTAGCCTGCAACTTGATTTCCGAAGGCCCAGTATCCAGATATGGCGACAGAGAAGAAAGTTGTGACCACCACTGTGTAGCAAACCAACAAGCCCTTGAACATTTTATTCGCGACTGGTGGAGCTAATGTTGCCTGAACACGTAGAGGATAAGAGAGAAGCATTAGCTTATCAATAGAAAGCCATAGTCTCCAATAATTGGCGTCACCTGCGTCATGTCTACTACGACACTTAGATATGCTTAAGTAGCTTATGGGCAAGACGGTTGATGTCTTCCGTAGATTATGAACAAGCCGATGGATATCCTAAACCGACTTGCTCAAAAACTACTTTAACATCATCTAAACCTGGATAATGTTGTGAAAATTATCATCAAAGATTTCTCTGGGAGCTCTATCAAAACTTACGAACTCATTTGACACAGCCTCGGGGAATTTGTTGATGTGAGATCATGAGTACCCCAATCCTCTTAGTTTAACATGATTGAGCTATGGAGTACATTAATTTGATAACGGAAGCAGTGGGAGTTTACAAGATCGACTGTAATCTATCAAAGCTATGTTCCTTTCAAATTTTAGAGATCGATTGTCTGAATAATGGATGGGTCACTCATACCTGAATCTCCGGAATAATTCCATTTCCAAATGTAGTAGCGATGATAGCAAGTGATTCAAAGACGCCAAAAAGCTTGGAAGCAGGGGTGCCGGGTATAGAGTAGTCTTTTGGTGGGGCATCAACAGAATTGCCTGCCAAAGATGGAACGGACCGATTCATTAAGCCAGAGGCATGTAGTATAACTGGCCACAGATGGAGAACGCAACTTCCATAACCTCTTCTAAGACACCATCTTCTGTAAAAACAGGTTCCGATGCAGCTGTTACTGAAACTATTAACTCAATCACATATTTCAAAAGTTCACTTTTTGAAGCACAGATAGAATGTGCTCGCACCTGCATAGATGCAACCTCCCACAACACACAGAGAGAAGCCCAAGCAACACATCAAAGACGCCAGGTTGATATAACGTAGCGAGTGAAAGGAAGGCAATTGAGCGAGCACCAACATGAAAATCCCGAAGATAGCAATGAATTCGGAGAGTTGTATTGTGCTTCCCGGTTCAAGGATGCCATAAATCAACTGCAAAAAATGTTCACTAATGAGCTCTAGTTGGCAAGCACGAGTCACCTACAGGAGCTTGGTTTTCGTTCATTTTCTGGTTATTTACTGCGTTTTAGGGATTCCAGCTTGAATGTCCTGAAGACGATTCCATTAGTAAAAGAAAGATATCCCAATGGACATGGTACAGAGACTAGAAGATTCTTTACAGATACTTTTGAGCGAGTGCTGATTGAGGATTGCTTGCATTCTTGAGAAGTAATTTGCTTAAATTGAGAAGAGCAAGCTGCAATGATAATGTGTAATTTCTGTGTTGGAAACTACTCACCTTCATACTTTGGCCCCCAACGATACAGCTGCCGATGACCGTTCCGAAGCATACAAGAAACTGAATTCCTCCAATACCGTAGTAGCCCCATGGCCCTGCAAATTGCAAAGCAGACCACGACCACTTCATCGCGGTGACTCAAAGATGACCTTCCTGAGCGAGCCGAAATCTACTGTTACTCTTGAACATTCTTTCCGATGAACCACAGAGCTGTGCACACACAATTTGTCACTTCCTGTAACAACAACCACATTTGTCATAATCTACAATTTGCACAAACTGATTCAACAGTACTTTGAGCAGGAAGGATATATACCTAGAGCATGTGCTGCCAGATCACGGAATCGGAGAAACCGATGGCCCCGGCTTTCAGAATACTCGAGAACTTGCGAGAGAATATTGTAGGCATAGAATGAAACACCTGCGCAGAGACCGAGTGCTAAAACTCCAGCCACCCACCCGAGTTCTCGTAGCGCAAAAGGTAAGGTAAGCAACGCAGGGGTGGCTATGGACACGGTCAGATGGAAGCCAGCGTGCTTCCAGTTTCCTGCTCCATCAAGTTCGCAACATTAAATTCCATGACGAAGATATTTCCAGGAGCATTTTCGTAAAAGCAGCAGGATCTTTTGATGTGTTTCATGGGGAAGAAAACTGAACAATTTTTCAAAGATTTTTATTTTTTTTTGATTCAGCAGCTCTAACCTTTGGATTCAAGAACAAAGAGCGCGCCCCCATCAACGTCTTTAGATGGCATTTGAGGACGGGAACTGACGGCTTCCACCTCGGAAGAGGCTTGCAACCTCGTGTAATCGTGGTGCCCATTCATTGCGAACCAGTGAGAAGCAAAACGCCGCCGGGTTAAAATATCCTCGTGCACAACCAGCGCAAGCTTCACAAACAAAACGAGCGTGCGAAACGAGAGGCTCACAGCGGTAGCGGTCGGATCCCGAATTCACCACACGGAGGGGGATCCGCAGCCCGGTCGATTCGCTGGTTTCCCGCTCCAGGGCACCTTGGAACTCTACATGAACCACAGCGTATCCGAGTCTCGATCAACCAAGTAAGCTTCGATCCAGGAACAACAATCGGATGAGACAAGCCCGCGAAACCGAGCGCTATCCTCCGACTCCGCCTAGTGGCAGCCCTCGAGGTGAAGATGTCTACGCAAGCATCGACATCGAGACAGAGATTCCTTCACCGAGCGTGCGGGCCAGCAGCCCTTTCTGCTCTTTTCCAGGATTGGCTCTATTCCGTTCAGCGTGGGTTCAGCATGACCCCAAAACCTCATGATGTCGGCGCCGATGTGGGAACCGTTGCCTTCATTGCCGCCGATAAAACACTAGATCCTGGCTTCTTCTTCTTCTTAAAGGGTCATGAGCCTATGGCCTATGGCCTTGTCTTATGCCCACATGAGTGTCTGATTGGATGGAGCTTATTATTATTATGGTTATTATTATTTTTTGGCACAAGTGGGATATTCCCAATGCATTAGTTAAATGAGTAGTTATATGGCTACCATTGTCCTAACAAGGTAAAGACTAAATTGTTTTAAATCTTTTGAAGCTTAGCAAAATATTCTTTATAAATAATAATTATTTCTATAAAAATCTTCTAAGATTTCTATATTCTAGAATAAATAATAAGTTTATTTATAATCTATATTATTTAATTTTATATTTATCTAACTTTAGAATAATTTCTTAATTTATGTAGAATTGAATTTAGTTCTTCAATTACACATAGTTTGTATAAAATAGATGTATTTGCATTAGCTTGAATTCTTGATACATTCATCTTTACTTATCTATGCCATATAAACATATCTTCTTTTCATATTCTAAATTTGAATCATATATTTTTCTAATTTGATTTGAAGTTTGGATACAATTATCTTTCTACTTGAATTTAATCCAATTTGAAATAGGATGTATGCTTTGTAATATTTTATACTAAATTTAGCTAAATAGATTATAAAGTAGAAATAATAAGATTAATAATAGAATTTAAAATCAAACATAAAGTTAAAAACCACTCTATAGATGTAAAGAAGATGAATTTAGAGAAAACTTTAAAAAGATAATATACTCATAATTTATTATAAAAAATATAAAATATAAAATATAAATAGATATAAAATAAAATAAAATAAGGATATCTATTTTTAAATACAAAGAAACTAAAGACTCTTGAACTAAGTTGAAATATAAAAAAAACATTAACAAGATTGAAAACGGCATCACTTTTGTCTCTACATATATTAATTTTTCCAAAAGTAAGAAACTTGTAGGACAAGTTTTAATAGCAAAGTGACATATCTAAAGGAATCTAAAGATTTAATCTATTTTTATAAAATAGTATAATTTTATTTTAATAAATTATGGTATTTTATACCAAGTTTTTTTTTCTATAAATTCTTATATTTAAGTCTTTTAATTAAAAGATAATCTAATAGATAAAGTTATTTTTTTATTTATAAATATAATATACTTTTTAATTTTTGGACAATAAAGTCCATTTTTTAACAAATTTTTTATTATTAAAAGTACCACAATAGATGCTTATGAATGGAAATATTGAATTGTGATTTTGCATCTTCAATTGATATTAATTTTATAATATAAATATATATATAAAATATATATATTTTTTGATACTTTTATTATAAAGTTTTGTTGCTCTTAAAGATTGAACATGGATAGGAATAAAAAAAAAGTTTGAAATCCACCATATTAATTTGTTCCAAACTTTATAGAAAAAAATTAGAATATTACTATAAAATTAAGAAATAATCTATGTCTACATATGTCAAATTTGTAGCTAATTTTTGAAGCTCCAACCCTACTTGTAGTTGGAGGTTAATGTCTAAGTATAATGTGGCTACCATTGGCTAAGAATTTTAAGTTTTATCATTATAGGTATATGACAAATAAAATATTTTATGTTAAATTCTTTTAGTTGTAAAACCATGATTATCCATTTTGTTAGTAATATGACCTTTGTTTCTTTTACATTAATTAGCCTAAACTTATATTTATTTTTGATTTATAATTTATATACTATGCTACTTAGATTTTTATTAAAAATTATATCATATTCTATATATAGTAGCTAAATATGATCCTTATTATATAAACTAGAGTTTTATTTTTGTTACTCTTTTTTAATTTCTTTCTTCAAATATAGCCATAAATATCTCTAAAAATAAGCCTAGTTCATATAAAATTTATAAATCCTTCTTTATCAAAGGTGCAAATAAATAAAAAGTACTTCCAAATGGATGTATGTCTATAAAACTTACTTAAATAATATTATCAAGGTATTGAGAAAGATGTAATTATAAGAAGAACTTAACATGTTGTAGAAATCCTCAAAATTTTGATCTTGTTCTATCAAACTTCTTTAGTATACCAATCTTTGACTCTTTTGTACTTGTCATGGCAAGACCATCAAAATTCACTTATGAAGCTAATTTATTTGTATTTGCTTCTTTTAATTGCACAATTTTTTAATATAAATACTAAACTTTATTGTTGATTTCTTCTATATATGTAGCAATAATACTTCCATAATTGAGATTGCTAATATATGGGATCTTTACTTGAAGAATATTAAAAAACTTATAAAGATTCAAAATAGTTATAAATCTATTCTCACTTTTTAAAGTGTAGTATTTATAATTTATTTTCCTTGTATCTAGGTTGATATAGATTTAGAATAGACAACACTAATAAGAACACAAGTCCAAATAATATACAATCTCTAATATCAGATATTTTTTTATAAAAATAGATAATTTACTTCCTTTAAGAAAAAAATCAATATTAAAAAATAAAATATTAGTTTGAAGGTTGATAGTTTAAAACCTTTAAAATACAAAAATATTTCTTAAGAAGTGGATTAATCCACTTATTCCTTAAATAAAACTATAACAACTTAATAGTTTCATCAAACTCTCAAAGACATAAATTAAGATAAAATTCTAAGAAGATAATATATCCTTGTATTACTAAAAGAGAGAAAATAGACAATAAAAAATAGATAAAAGATAGAAAAAAACTAAAATAAATGTTACCAATTACAAAGAACTTGGATCAAGATTAGAATACAAGATTGAGGATGGTCTTAGTCTTACCTCTATATATATTAGCTACACAAAAAATCTTGTGGAAGCTTCTTAGGGATCGCAAGGCTTATAGCCTAAGTATTAAATTGTAGATTGCTTCCAATACAACTTCTTAAAAGTAAAAAACTTGTAATAAAAATTTTAATAGTAATATTGCATATCTATAAGAGTCTAAATATCTAATTTACATCTAAAAAACTTTCTTGAAGCTTCTTAAGGAAGATATTATCTATTTAATATATTTCTATTTATTTCTACTTACTTCTATTTACTTCTATTTATTGAATTAATATAAGTATCTATTATAATATATTTATTAATAAGAATTTATTTAATTTAAGGAATTTGTAGGACTTTTGTATAAATTTGAATAAAATTCTTGACAGATGTTTTTCAACTCTTATTAATTGTGCACCTTATTTCTTTGCATGCTACACAATACAAAGATGTGAGGTTATAAATGTCTTTCTTTAATTACTTTCAAAGCTACTTATAATATTTATTATTATAGATTTTTCTTCTTATCATTTATTATATTTTTAA
Source organism: Physcomitrellopsis africana (assembly GCA_036785485.1). Taxonomy (NCBI): domain Eukaryota; kingdom Viridiplantae; phylum Streptophyta; class Bryopsida; order Funariales; family Funariaceae; genus Physcomitrellopsis; species Physcomitrellopsis africana. The sequence continues at coordinate 24,052 of JAWRVF010001089.1, forward strand.
TCTTTTATATTTGAGACCATTAAAATTATTTAATTTCTTTTGAGCATTTTGAAGTATTTGTTGAATACTTAAATTTTTTAAATTGACTTAAAGAATAAGTTGTGCTTATATTAGCCTTTTTTTAATTCCATCTTATATCAAGACTTTGATATATTTGATCTTTGCTATTTTTTTAATAATATCTTGTAATTTTTTAAAAATTTATATTAAATTATATTTTTTAATGATCCTTAAGTTATACTTCAAGTATTTAGAATATAATTTATAATTTAAATGATTTTTATGAATAGTAGAATCTTCCAATTGAAATATTTTTTAAATAAATTATATATGTTTATCTTATTATATACTAATAACTATCTAAAATTTATAATTTTATCTTAAAAATTATTGTCTTGCTTTATTCTCCTTTAATAATCTAAAAAATATTATTAGATAGCAATTCTATAAAACTATTCTATAATTTATTCTTTTCTTGATATTTATTAGATGTATATATATTTTTCATCTCTAATTTTTATTTTATAATATTTTTAGATATAATCTAAATAATTATATTATTTATAATAGAATCAATGTTTGAGATTAAATGTTTGATAGAGGGAGCAATAAAAATACAAACTCTATGTGTTCTTGATTTTTTTGGATTTCTGATATATCCTAGAACATCTTCTAAAATATAAAATATGCATTTGGCTATAATAATCTACCTAATTCTTAAATTTCCTTGCCACATTGCTTATATTCTTAGAGCAACAAATTATTAAATCTAAATTAAATATTATAAAGATTACTATATAAATTATTAATTTTAGATGAACTATTAAGCCTAAAAATATTATATGATAGAAGGTTTTATTTTATTTAAGGTTAAATTTTTGAAAAATAGAATCTTTTGTTTTTTATTAATTTCTTTTGAAATATATTTTTTTCTCTTTGCAATTAGAGACCATCTAATTTTTACCAAATCTATTAAAAAGTAGTATCATTGATACTTATTGATCTTTTTTACTATAAGATTTATATTGTGATAATTGATCTAAAATAAGAGAGATATTTAAATCTAATTAATATAATTAAAAAATAAAATCTATGACCTAATTTCTATTGGTATTTTAAGGATCTATTATTCTTTTATTGATTTTTTTATGCTAATTATAACTTTAGTATCATTAATAGCGTTGATTTTTTTATGCTAATTATAACTTTAGCTATAATTTGGACTAAAATATTAGTTTATATTAGGCTATAATATTATATATTAATATTTTATATTTTATTATATTTTTATATTTTTATTGTTCACTTATATTGGTAATAATAGTAAAGAGTTAAAAAGTATTCTGTCTTCTACAAATAATTGGTGACAAATTTAACCAATAGAATTAGCTTTCTATAAATATGAGCTATAGTTAATACCTATTTTTATATTTTATCTAGAAAAATTGGAAAATAAGTAGCTTTCTTTTAAGAACCACATAGAAGTAAGATATAGGGTGGCTTTAAGAAACTACTTGGAATAGTATAAAGTTAAGATATCTTGTTCAAGAAAAGACTTTCTTTCTCAGCTAACAAATTATGATGTTAGTTAAGGCCACCAAATATGGTTCTTACTTTTGTTGCTCTACAAGCATATAATAGACTGCTTTGTCTTATACTTGCAACAAGTTAAAGGAAAAAAACGTATTGATTTGTTTTTATAATTTGAGTTATGTATGTATCAAATTAAATATATTTAAATAGTATATGTTGTTTGTAATTAATGCATGTAGCACGTATTCTTATTATGAATGTGGTTTGAAATTTTGGTAGTGCGATGGGTGGATATTGGTTACTTATTAAATGATATTAATTAATAATACTATGAATATATCAAGTTATCATAATGTGGTTGTATGACATTATGTAAAGGTATTGTCATAATATGGTTATATGACATTGTGTAAAGGTATTGTCATAGTATGGTTGTATGATATTGTATGTGAAGGTGTAGTTATAGTATGATGCTACATAATGTCTTCTCTTTTGTAACTAAATACTTTTTTGGTATAAAAAATACATGAGTCCCAATTGGAGATATAAGTAGTTATTTATTTATTATATAATTTTTTTTTATAAAGATATAAATACTAAAATTATATATATATATATCTATATTAATTTTGGTTGCAATGATAATATTTAAATTGATTAAAGAATAATCAATTGCTTAATATGTATAATAATAAGAATGTACAACCTGTAATAGAATGAAATAAGATATATATATATATATATATATATATATATAGTAAGATTTTATATATATCCATTGACATATCAATAAGATATTTTTTATGAAATTTATCTTAATACTTAGAATTTTTTTAGATTGATTGAAATGGTGTTTGTCTTTATAAGTGGTAATCAAAGATGTAATAATTGAATAATGCTTCAAATAATAAATTAAGATAGTTAAAAGAATAAGATTAAGAATTCTTATGTTGGTTTAATACCAATGTATGATTTTATTATTTGTTGACTTTTAAATATTGCATTGTTTGTTTTGCAAGTTAATATCTATCAATTGATTTTTATTCAAGTTTATTTTTTGAGTATTGTTCTTGGTTTGTATAAAGCTTTAATATATATATATATATATGTATATAAACCAAGTTAAGAGATTTAGTATCTCTAATAAGAAAGTTAAAATCTCTAGATGTTTCATAGATTATTACTTGATTGTTGCCATAAACTTCTTCTTGAGTTGCTTACAATAAATCTAGAATTTAAATAGGAGCCAAAATAATTTGATTTGTGGTCTTAATACAATCCAAGATGTATTTCTTTTTATTAGGTTCAAACTACAAAATTGAAACTAATCTTTTGCAAGATTTATCTTGTATGATTTTTTTCTTGATTCTATTATAGTGCAATACTAATAGAAAATCTTCCAAGTTTTTTTATTTTCTTTTCTTATCCACTTTCTCTATTATATCTATAGTGTAACTATTACTTGGTTATTTATAAATTCTATTAGAAAACCTCTAATATTGATCTTGTTAAGTATTAGTCTCTAATTATTTTAATTTGATTGAGGCTATCATATGACAATTCATTATTTTATGTCATGTACATAAAAGAAACTTATAAATTTTTTATAAATTATTATAGTTGATTATTATTATTATTATTATTATTTTCTATAATATCTTCAAATTATAATTATAATTTTTAATTTCAACTTGTTTTGGAATACAAAGCTATACAAAGATAAGATTCATGGGTCTTATTATTGTCATAAGATTTTCCAAAGATCTATCCTAAATTAACTACCACTTGAAAGACAACTTTCAAGAATTTATATAAAAGGCCATATAATGATATCTATATAGAAATTATTATTTTTTCTTATCTATTTATGCTAAAAGATTTTAACTAGATTTTAAATCAAAATTAATAGTTCAACTTTAAAAAGTCTATAATTCCATAGATGTTAAAAATGGTAATTATAATAATAAATTTTTATTTTTATTTTTATTTTTATTTCTAATATCAAATTCCTATTTAATTTGTTTTTAAAAAGTTTAATAGTCTCTCTTATATGCTTCTCAAATTATTCTAATATGGAATTTATACCATAGTATTTGGAATTTATATCCTCTAAAGAAATTAATAGTAACATGTTTTTTTTAAAAAACCAATCTTTGCACATATCACCTCATTGTCTATTTCTACTAGTCTTGGTTTGGTGCAAATTAGAAATTCCTAGTAACTTCTTGAAAAGCCTTGAGAGATAGTCTCATCAAATATATTTTTGTTAAAGCAATGATTTTGGCAATGGACTCTTAAGGCTTTCAAGATGTTTATTTCTTCTTTTTTATTCAATTGTGCTTATAATATGCATGTGTACATACATTCTCTAATTGTGGAAGTACGTCTATTCTCACCTTGATTATTTGCACATACTTTCTTTGCATAAGACAACATATTGAATTTTATACCAAACTTTGAAGAAAGAAAAATAAATAAATAAATCTTGGTGTGCTATTTAAGTATTATGAATTATTTTATATTAATATATTCAAATTACAAGCAATCTATACCTAACTTGCTGCCTTGTAGCTTGCTATGCATTTGCACTATCAAAAATCCTAGGATGTACTTGTATACTACCTTCCACAACATATGGAGCCATCCATAACTTGTACTCTCTCTAATCCATTTTAAATATCAATTATAAACCACACTCTCTCTCTCTCTAAACTTATACAAATGCATATGAGACTTGATATGCCTGATCCTTTGAATTCAGAGTCACCTTTCCAAGGACCATATTAAATGTTCTTTGTTTTATGTTATAACTAATTTGAAACCTATGATTCAGTTAAATACTTGGTATTGACATAACAGGAATCTTACACTTGAAAGTCTCCTAAATCTGGAGACCTGGAATTTTACTCTGGCCCTTCGTAGGGATAAGAATGCTTAATATAGCTTGAACAATGTGACATGATTTTAACTTTTATAATCCACAACCTGTTTTTTTGTTTACTTCAATGTAAGAGTGTAATTATAACATCAACGTATTGCCTAAATTATCAACAACCTTGGAACATGATTTTCTTTTTTCACCAGCAACCAGTGTGCTTAATTTGTAGCCTGTCAATAATGTTCATTCTAAACATGAATGGTGTAATATTCAAACCATGAAATCCAGCATATATTGCTTGATTTGCAATTTAACATGAAAATGAAACCACTAAGCTTTTACAAGCATTGTAATATCAGAGTACTAAAATACCTCCCCTAACCAGATTACTGCTATCTAACTTCCACAGCACCCCAACCAGAACCATATCGATCAAAGGAAGAAGGCGTTCTTCCATTCCTATTTGCCTCAACCTTTCCCTTTAAAGAAGCAGCGGTTGTACAGAGAACGCATCGCACGGGGGTTGGACCAGGTGAATTCTCATAATCTAAACCATGAGTAATGTCATTTATGTTGAATCCTGATCGTTTTAGACTTCCTAATTCTTCTGAAGGTAGAATCCCCGAGGTATCATTGAGACATGTTTCGTGATAAGCGTGAGTGCAGAAGAAAGCTACCACAGCCACATTTTGCAGTGCCACGGGATCGAAACATATGCAACAACGCCCACTACCGCCATAATTTGTGGACATTCGATCCCCCTTACCTCCAACCTTGTTTCTTCTCAAACTTGCAGCACCGATTTTCAGGCTCTCTCCATTTGCAATAGGTTCATCCGGTTCCTCCACGTCAAATTCTGAGCCGCCGAGACGGACTGCGTGACGTGCCTCATCGTAGTAGCGCACCAGCAAGTCAACACAATCTGCCTGTTTCCATCAAATAGGATTTGGGTGAAAATCAGCTGCCACGAAACCAATGAACCAAAAGTGCAAATTTAACCATCCGAAGGAGATATTGAGTGAGTAATGACGTACCTTCAGAATGTCATTGCAGCCTACACGAAGAGAAGTTTCGGTTCTGTAATCCGCGATGATTTTCAGAAGCCGGTCACGCAATCTACAAAGGTTCACAAGCCAACCTTAATGTTCAGATAAGAATTGCAACAAGAGTAACAAACAAGGTCGAGAAGCCTTGCTTCCGCTAGCGGATATCATTTTCATTGCATTCTTTCTTGATGACTAAGTGCCAAAAAAAAGTTCTAAGGCTGAGGCTACCACTGACCGAGGAATAGACATTCCAGTGGGGACTTTGTTCACAAGATGTAAAGGGTCGATGTGGCCCACTGTGTGCTCGAGCAATGAACCCACCTGCCAAATCCATTCGTTTTAGTTGACAAGAAAACAACAAGACTTTGCAGATGAAGATGTCAAAGCATCATAAAAGGAACAACCTTGACGATGAATATCATTTTCTTCTACAGACTCTACAGTAAGTACATCCTCTGTCTCAGCTCCCCACAGCTGTTACACGCAGTCAGTTAGCCCATAAGGCATAACTTGTAGGCGGTAGACAATTGTCGAAGAAAATTCAACACAGAAAACATTAATTGTTACAATACCATTTCAGGATTGTGCATGCTTTGAGTAATAAGCTCTCCCCACAACTCATCATCTGCTTGTGATTGAACAAAATCTGTAGCCTGAGCAACAGAAGCAGAGTCAGAACAGTACTAAAAGACTACAGCAGGCTGGCCTCTAAATTTCCATAAAATAATCCCTCATAAATTAACTTCTGTAGCTACATATTTATGAGCATTGTTGAGAAGAAGATATTTATCACGATGAAAATTTACACTACAGATGTTGGACTCAACGTACCTGTTGTATATCCTCCAGTTCGTTTATTATGAGGCCCAACGCTTCCCGACTATTACCCATCCGACCTAGAATATAAACCCTTCCTCTGGTCAAGCCTCTTTTGGTGCAAACTTCATATGCCTGCTATCGCCAAATCAAAACTTCAAAAAGAGGCAACTTGACTAAAACAAGTTATCAAGCATATTTGTAGTCACAAATGTATAAGGGAGTGTGTAAAAAACAATGACGACAGTTTTAGGTGCATCTTTCAAACATATTACCTTGTCAAGGCTATAGTAATGGCTGCTTCGCAAAAATGGAAGCAACAATCGGGAATCATAATCTGCATATAGCTCAACCTGCAAAATTCATGAAGTACACGGAATCTCATGAAGATATCACAGAAAATAAGATTCCAAGAGTCCATGGTTCAGCCAGATCTAGCATTGAAGGGGATTCATCAGGTCCTCACGACAGTGTCAACCCCCATGTGAATGTCATACATTGGTCATTGGCTTACAGGAGACAGCAACCCCAGACACTGTAAGGTACGCCATTGCAAGTGTATATGAAAGAACCTGTAAGCCATGATACTCTTTGGCAGCAGTTGGGTCCTTCTCAAATATTTTATGGAGATACAGATGCAGATATTCCCTCAATTTTCCATCTACATCCTCTTTCTGCAACTGTGACGCCACCTCAGTAGCATCGATGCTATCACTCTGGTTTACTAGCATCTGGACTGCTCGGTTCCCATCTTGCCTCATTAAGGGTACCACCTGCAAAATTTCAAAGGGTTCACGAGTTAGAAGAGCCAGGTATGCTCTCTTCTATCTCTAGAACACAATGAATCATGTGTGAAAGCTTTAAGTTTCTCACCAGCGACCAATTATGGCAATTGATCCTGAAAGAAATAATCAAATATATAGAATTTTAAAAGCGTGGAGTGAAGAGCGAAGTAAATCAAACCGCAGGAAAAGGAGGGAAAACAAATGTGCATCACGATAGTAGTAATAATGTGGGACCAGTAACTAGTATTTGAGCGTACCTTGTCATGAATGGAATTGTATAGATTGTGCTGCTCAATAAACTCAAACACAAAAGGCTTTTGCAGCTACATTCATTAATAACGAAGAGTTAGTAGTTTACAAACAATGACATCAATCCTATTAAACGATAGAGAAGGAAGCTTCAACATATTTACTTACTCCCATATATTTACAATAAGGCTCAATCAACTTTAAACAAACTCAACACTTTAAGAGTTAACAGAATTGTTACAATTGCAACAAAGCTGGGAAGACAAACTGTGGCAAACTATGTTACCATGACCGCAGTTATATCCCACATACGATGACATTCAGCGCATATTAAATGAGTATGTAGACACAAAACTGGAGTTATGGTATTTACCTCTACAGAAATGGCGAGGGCTTTCGCATACTGCTTCTCAAGCACATGAAGTTCAGCTAAGGCCTGATTAAAGCAGTTCAACCATGGATACCTTAGGAGCAAAATCAACACGGTAAATGTTTTCTAAATTTAGTTAAAATTGCTTTGGGTCCTTACTTGCGAACCCTAGTTTTATTAGAATACAGCAAGAAATTAATTATACAGAAATTAAATGCATATTTCGTTTTATGCATCAGTGTGTTTTGCACAACATTTCAAAGTTAACATTAAGTAATTCATTAGGCTAAGGATGCAATGGCTTTAAAAAACACTTGAATACCCGCATGCATGATGAAGATACACAATGAAATTTCACGACAAAAAAATTGAAGAATCACCTCCTTCAATGCTGGTGATTTTGAGCCAGTGCTAATTTGTAGTTGAATCGGTGCAATGATGGTCGGAACTGAATATATAGTAGATGGCCATATCTTGATTGTGGTGAGCAACTGGTTATGATATGCTGGGTTGGTGATCAAGGAGTTTAGAACTAACTGCAAAAACATCATGTGACGCACGAGTTAATAAGCACAAATGAGTATATTTTAGAGAGTTACGAGTTTGAAGCACTGAAAACCTCCACCATGGACAGTTGAAACAAAGAAAAGAACAAGGACAACACTTTCATGAAATCTCTGCCACAGTCACAGAAGCTTTACACCACTGAGCCATTGCTAATGAAAGAGAAACCGTGTCCTTGACGATAAGGTGGCCTTACAATAAATGATATCAGCAGAGATGCATGGGACAGGTGGATGATAAGTTGGGGAAAATGCAAACCTCATATACAGTGTCCTGAAGCTGAGGATTGGATGTTGGTACGTACGGAGCCAAACTAGGCAACTGCCGCAAGTGTGCAAAATGAAAGGTCCACCTGTTTTCAAAAGCTCAAATGTGACATCTTAGTAGCTAAGTAATCGAGAATAAGTAAAAATTTGCACTGCAAGTATGATGTTCATTAAAGATGAACAAAGGCTTTTACAATACCTTCGCTATAATACTTATACCATTGAATCTTACAAGATCTTCACACTTCTCGATGATATATTAACTGTAAGAGTTTATGAATCAAGTGAAGCAAATCTAGAAGCTCAGTTGAATAGGGTCAACATCTAAGCACTGAATAGCTACGAAAATGTAACCTGTCTTCGGGATGACTCTCATAGTAGGCACTAAAGTATGGAAAAATATGTGAAAGATATGGCAGATCCTAACCTTTCCCAAGCAGGTGCAGAGCCTCGCAGTAGTTTAGGACAAAGCTCAGCAGCCTTGTCGTACTGGCGCTCCAGAAGTAGATGATCAAGATATCTAGAGCCCACCTGACACAATTTCCCATCAGCCAGAATCGATAGCGATGTTAAACTAATCATACACGAGATAAATCATGAAAGATAAAATTGTTTGATAATGAACCCCTCCCACTAAGGACAGTCAATATCAACGGTCACCGGATACACTCCGATTACGTGACAACAATAATTTAGGTCACATAGACTGAAGTGAAAAATCATACACAGTTCATTCAGGGATATTTTAAGACAACTCTGAAGTGGAGGAAATATTTACAAATTCCTTCGCACCTAGCACCATCGAGCAGCAACAACAGTTTATACCTCCTCCAATAATTCTGATTTTGCATTTCCTACTTCTACAGCATCCAATGCCTTCTCATAATAACCATGCTGAAGCAGCCACTTCACATGATCACCTGCATCCCTGTATATCACCTTCTTTTAGTACCACTTTGGGGAGTTTATCTCGAAATCCTAGGCATCCGAGAGATGGAAAACCACAAAGCCACTCTCCCAAGCATTCGGATTATCAGATGCAATCGCAGCTAAAACATCTTCTAAGATCATCCAGTGCATTCAGACAATTAACACAAGACAGCAGTGTTGCAAAAATAATGTGAATAATTCGTTCCGGATCATGACGATGCGTCACACAAACCTGGGTCTCGCAAGTACAACGTCTTTAGGGGACACAATATAGTACAGGGAGTCATCTTCAGCTACCCACTGGCCTACTGCTCCACCACTCTCTGAAAAATCAAGATGAAAATACATAGTGAGATTCTCCTCGATATCCCGACTAAGCCAACCCTTCAGAATTGACTAATATCGTATGACGTTAGAGTGCATGATCATCTACACAGGAAGGATTCCAAGGACATAAAAGACACTTTATACGAATTGTGGTCTGACAGCACTAATCACATTCTTGACACCTACTAATTTGATAAAGTCATCCATGAATAATTATACTTCTTAGATATTGAAAATTGTGAAACAGACGTACCAATAGGAGGCGCATGAGCGAGAACGTAGTCATTGGCTTTGTAATGCTCGTAACCATGAATAGAAAGTGCATCCGTTGCTAACTCTTCGCTCAGCCTTGTTACTATCCGCACTTCCGGCCGTTGTGCATGTCCCTGCAATACCGAATAGATGTGGTTTTTAATTTAAAGTACATATCCATTGTGATTACTTTTTGTAAACGACATACCACATGAACCACTCGATATGGTATCCAAGGGTGTCGACTATGAAGTAGAATTCCTTCACCTGAGTGCAGGATCTAGCACAGAGGATACGCTACGCTTCTTCATGGACGACACTCTTGGACAAACCCATCCAGCATATCTAGAGAACCCACTGTGATCCCAATACCTGGCTTGGAAATGCGGCCGCTATGGAGCCAGAATCATTCTCCTCTTTATCAGGAAGGTAAGCAAGAACCACAAGTTGATCTCCAAAAGGAGCAAGTCCCGACACGTAGTAGTCGGTTTGCAGAATTGTCCGTATTTCTACATGCTTTGTTCCTGGGCCCAAGGTTCTTGGCAAGCCATCCCAACCTCGAGTTGTAATAACTGCAATCTTGATGCAATCAGCCCATCCGATAAGCAGGACTGTATCATCCTGCAACAGCAATGAGAGTGCCCAAATTAGCAGATAAAACTTGGAGCACTTGTAAGATCAGAAGGGACTGGGTTAATGAAAGACATTGCTAAAAGTCAAATCCTTACTAGCTGCAAATAAGATGCGCTGGAATCACAAGAGTTAATGGATGTGCACGAGAAAAACAGACCTGCCAAACAAGAGTAGGACGTAAGATATTGGCACGTGGTGATCCCTCTATAAATGTTATACGTTGATGCGAGGCTGTATCATATACTTTTACCCCAGCATCATTGGCCCAAGCAATAAGACTTGTCCGCCATTTGATAGTATGCACAGTCCCTTCACCTGAGTGCAAAATCTAGCATGGAGAACACGTACGTTAAGTGTCTAATTTCCTTGCCTTTCATTGCCAAAAACTAAACTGATGATGCTAGGCTACAGTAGAGTAAGATAATATTGCAAAAATTATCGTGAATATGGTCACTATCACGTTATAGATAATGACAATAAAGTGAGAAAACTAGACGAGCCGTTGATGTAATACCTTCTCTCTATAACCTAACCAGCCTTTGTTGAGGAAGAGAAGTTTTCCAGCAAATCCTCCTACAGCAAATTGCTTCGAGCTTTTACGGGCATACTCTGGATCCAATGCAACAGCCTTAACAGGCCGTCGATACTCGAACTTTTCTTTTTCGTCCGTATACAGACTGCTGATGACTACAGTACCATCATCGGAGCAGCTCCCAACGTATTCTCCACTTGAATCAAAGCTTATCTCATTCACTGTCGATGTGTGCACTCGAAACTCTCTGACCTGTCATTGATAGCATGAACTTAATACTTCCACCAAGGTCTAATGAAACAATATATTAGAATCTCAAAAACTAATCAGATTACGATGATCGGATCTTAACAATTCAGAATGTACGCTGCAACACATAAATAAATCCATTACATGGGCAATTCTCTTTCTCTTTCACGCTGGTCACTCATCAGCATTAAATAAATAAAAAGTTCAAAAATAAGTGAAGAAAAGTTAATCATACAGGGGTGGAATCAGATTCTAAACCTGGTTACCCTGAAAGTCCAACAAATGCACGGTGCCACTCTGCGTTCCGAAAGCGATCATCCGCTCTCCAACAGTAAGGCAAGCAGCGGCATCGGACGATAATAGCGATGGCACAGAACCTCCCAGGCGCTGATACTTCAACCGAGGCTCGTCCTCTTCTCCTTCTTCCTCCTCTTCCTCATCTCCGAGCTCATCAGCCCCCTCTCCTCCCTCCAGCAACGGGCTTAGCTCGGCCGGCAGGGGCAATGCCATCGGCGATAAAGGCTCCGTCGCCGCCTCAATATCACTCAACACCATAGCCCTTATCAATCCGTTTCCCGATCCTTCACAACCTCAAATCCTCACTCCAATCTCACCTCCCTCGATCACTTCCCATTCTCATCAGCCAATTCAAACCCCGAACTGAAATAATTCGAGCGCTACGGCTCTACAAGAACAGAGCATCACATTACGATGCAGATTTACAAAGCAAGAGCAAACAGTTCCCAACACTGTGGACACCTAAACAGAGTAACTGCATAACCTACAAATAGCTAATACAAGCTAAATTCCACAACATTTAGTGGACACTTGAACACCAGATATCGCCAGCTTGCGCAAATTCTTAACATGGTAACTCATTCGCCGATCGATAAGATATCCACCTCAGTCATGGTGGCAGGATCAATGATTTTATTGATTATCTTTTTGTTTATGTAAGAAAAATATGATGTGACAGGTTCAACATCTGTTCTTTCAAATCGTGCGATGTAAATAAAATAAATATAGCTCAAAATTTCAATGCTGAACTTGAAGCTTACTGGATGTTTTATATAAAAGAGAAAACTAATTTTTCTATTTTATTGTTATTATTATTATCCTTTTTATTGAGAAAATTCATTTAGTATCATTGTTTATGAGGTAGCTTGGAATGAAGTATATGAATTATAAAATGTCTATATTTGTATTTGAGTAAAATATGAATAAGATTTAAATGTCAAAATGTAATAAATATTTACATATAATACAAGGTTATATATATATATATATATATATACACAAATACACATAAAGAAATATAAATTATAAAAGTTACATGATTCAAGAGTCAGATTGAGGATAGTCTTTGATTTTTTACTTGTTATAGATAGTTTATAAAAATCATTGAGTAATGAATATTTTAGAAGAAGCTTCTTTTTCATGCTAAAATTTGAAGTTATTTTAGCTTATAAATTTTTTTTCTCCTAAAATCATGTAATATATTTACAAAAAGTATTTAAAATTTTCTATAACTACATGATCATATATTGAGATTTGCATATCTAAGATATTTATAATAAAACAATAAAAGAATAAGAAGAATCTTGATTGGTCTTATTGTAAAAAAGAAAAAAAAAAAAATAGCATCTTGTTACAATTACTTGGAAGTAAATTTTAGCTCAATTTTTGTTAAAAAAAATTTGGTGTATTTATATAATCGTTAGACAAATTCTTAACACCTCTTGTAATAAATATGTACTAAGTATTTTCTAAGACACTTTCGAGCATTATAGAATCTTTTAGAATCTTAAACTATTATTTATAGATCTTTAGAAAACTCAAAACTTATTAAAACATATAATAAGATTTTAGTATATTCTTACTAATACAAGTTTTTGAGTATTTATTCTTATTTTTTTATTTAATATCTTATTTTTAAAATATCCTTAATCTCTTAATAAATTAATAATAATAATAATAATAATAAGTACTTGTTTTTTAAAAAAATTAATATGTATTTGCCACAAGATAATATTATAATTTTTTTGAGATATTTTATAAAATTCTATAAAAATTAAATAAATTTTTAAAAAAATATTTTTTAACTTTTACTTTACTAAATCAAGCTTCATAAGTATAGCTATTTTATTCTAATTTAAATATAAATACTTTGAAAAGCTTCTTAAAAAGGGAGATTTCAAATTGATTTTCTATAAATTACAAGAAAGATGTAGTCTAATATTATATATAACTAAGAATTAGTTTTTTATTTTTATTTTTATTTTTATATATATATATATATATATATATATATATATATATATATATTCTAACAAAGTTTGCTTTTTGATTTTTTATGATTTTAATTACAATCAAGATACTTTTTGCAATCTTCGCTTATAGCAATAACATAAAATAGTAATAGCTTTTAGCTTTGCATATTAAAATATTAAGAAAAATAAACAATCTTAATAAAATGGTAGAATAGATCCTACAATATACAATATCCAATAACATACTAATATTAATTATAACAAGTCACCAATTCAATTGAAGTAATGATAAATTAACATCTTATTTGCATTTACTATTACAAAATCATTTCTATTATAACATTATTATTGTACTTTAAAAAATTAAATAAATTACTAATAAATTTCTAAATAATGTTCTAATATTTTATTAAGTATAAGTGGTAATATTATTTACAATATCAAGATCAAAAAATATACTTATTTGACTCAATAAACAATGTATTTAATACTATGATTATGTCATAGATGCCTTTTTATTTAAGTAAGTAAAAAGAAATTTTAGAATATAAAAATAAATTAGGTAAATAACATCTTTATTAAAAAATATCACAAATATTTTTTTAAACAAGAATTATATTAATAGATATACCATATGGCTATACAAACTTCTCCTATAACTTTGTTACTTTGATAAAGCTACTATGGAAGTATCTTACAACTTAGGCATTTGATTCACAAACCTTGTGGTCATAAAAAAGCTTTAACATGGTTTTTTTTTTTTTTTTTTTTTTTTAGCTAATACATCTAGTGGTGAAACTAAGACCATTATTAGTTTTGTCAATATATTTCTTTTATTCCAATCTTGATTCAAAATTCTCTAGTTTCTTTGTATTAAATAACAACTATTCTAAGACCTTCTTATCTTTAAAATATATATCTTCTTAGTTCTCTTCCTTCTTTTTTAGTTATACATGAGTGTATTATTTGTTAACAAGTTTGTCTGTATTTATGTCTTTAATAGATTATATATCTAACAAAATATCAAATAAAATTTTAAATTTTGAGGTTAATGGCAAAATCTAACATTAGCTAATTTTACAAATCATTAAATAAATAATAATTTTTCTTTATAATGATTATTATAATAAAAAAAAGATAAATTAATGTCTTAAGTTTTATCATAATTAAAATTAAGAAAAAAATTTAAAATTGACCTTTAAACTTATATACTTTATTTAATAAGCAAATTGGATTTTAAGATGTGAAACAAAAAAGTTTATGGTAGATACATTCAAGGTGCTTAAATTGCTTATTTAACAATACTATAATCAATATTAAAATACATAAAATATTAATTTTAGATGAGAGGATATTAACTTAATACTTTTTTTTATTAAAAGTTAGTTCATTAATCTAAGCTACACTAATAAAATCACATGCCAAATAATACTTTAGCTATGGCAACTTAGATTAATTAAGCAATTTGTGGCAAATCAATAACTTTTTACTAAATTGATTCTATTACACATTTTTTTGGAAAACATATAGTAGTACACTAATTAAATTTGGTAAAACTATATGTGATGATTTACATCTATATAAATATAACTTATATATATTAATTTAATTACTTTCTTATTTAATATTTAAAATATAATACCTAATACTTATATTGTTTAAGTTTGAAGTATTAAAATAAAATTATATTATATATATAAATAAAATTAAAAAAATGTATTATGCAGATGTCATAACTCCACAAAGCATATATGATAATCTTGGTATAGACCACTTACAATTCGTAGACATGTGTATCCTTATGGGTACAGGCTATAACGAGAAGATCAGCAAGGTAGGACCCAAGACAGCTCTTTCTGAGATAAGAAATCATCATAAACTAAAGAATACTAGATTCTATAAGGAGACTAAGCTTAATATCAACAAGCTAAGAAAAGTATACAGCTCTTCGTACTCAGAACAAAAAATAAAGCTATTTTCACTCGAGATGAATGAAGAACTTGACGTACTAGGTAGTCCCATTAAAGTTCTATAAAAAATAATACTTTTTTTTCAAGTTGTGCGATAAGGCTGTCAACATCCACTAAGCTCTCTGTCTGATCTAATACGATAGTTCCAGGAATATGTACATACATACTACCGTCATCTTTGAGCTTGATAGTATATGCTTCACATATGTGCTCTTTGCTATTTTTTGCTTCGAAGAATTTCATCACATATTTCTTGGACATTACAATACACAAGAATGTACAAGTATGTTCGTCAGATGATACCTTTTGGATGATCTTGACAAGCTTGTTTATATGGATAAGTGTAACACAGAAGAAACAAGCTATTGTTGTTATAGACTTGTCAAATCCTCTTAAGTGTTCTATTCTCGCTTGTATGATCTTTACTTTCTTATTATTGCCAAGCCTTTGCTTGAACTCCTTTACATTCGTATGTGAAGGTTCAACACATGTAATACTAGTGTAGTGACTCCACTTTGTCACATCTCCACCAAAGCCTGATCTTATGTCTAGTAGGTGGCCAGTTCCTTTCTTTAGCAGTTCCCTCTTTACATCATTATGGTAGGATCTCATCAAGGACACTGTTAATCCTTTGAATACTCTAAAAATATCTTTTTTTTCTTTTACTATCTTTTTAATTCTTTCGATCACAGTAGTAGAGTTTGGATATGCTTTATCCTTTCTCTCTCTTAATAGTGTTACATGTCTGCTAGAGTCTATTATAAACTCTGAGATAGTATTCTCTTTTGGTATCTTGCTATTACTTGATATCCTGAAATTAGAGTCCACAATTTTCCTTTGGTTGTATGCCATTAATGTGTGGTCTTTGTACAAAAGATCTACAGTCTTCTGAGGTTTCCATCTCATGACTTGATCAAAGTATGATAGTTTATGTGTATATATCAGACCATCGTACTTTTCTTCTTGGATCTTCTTCTCGAATATCTGATGATACCTAGAGAAAGCATTAAAGTCTTTAAACATAAAATATTTTTTAGCAATGATAAGCTTCCTCTTGATAGCTTTGTTAATCCTTAGACAGACTTGAGGTATCATCTTCGTCCTCTTAACAAGCAATGAAGGATCTTACACCATCAAGCTTCAAAGATATGGATCCTCCCGATGAATACTGTCTTGCAAGCTCTCTTACTGTTATGTCTATGGGTTTTGGAAACCTGTAGTTGCGAGGATTAAAGCTAGGTACAAGCTTAGTAATATGCTTACATATCTCTGGAGCTGAAGAAGGTCTTATGCTTTCCAGCATACGTTCACTCTTTTAGGAAATCCATGGTTGATGTATGCAATATAAAAAATTAAATACTACAGCACGTTAGTTCTCTGCGAAATTCATTTTATGATAAGCAGTATGGACAAGTTTATTCCATCCTACCCTGACGTTTCAGATACTAATTTTGTTGATAACTTGTGGAGAAAAGAAGAGTTTCACGAACTAAGAAGGATAAGAAATTCAAGGTTGTACCCTCATCAAGAGTTTGTTAAGAGGTTTATGTCTGTTCAAACTCCGTAGAATAACCTGTTATTATTTCACTATGTTGCCGTCTATCATGATGAATATGATGTTCGACTCTAAGATGCTAACATATGCACAAAAGCCAATATGCACGACAATAGTGTCAAATATGATTAGGGAGTACAATGGAGTGAACGTGGTGAAAAATTTAATAGCATATATATAAAAATTATATAACATATTAAAATAAAATTTAAAGATAGATAAGAAATAAAATTTGATATTATTTAACTATGTATTATAAATAAGTATAATCAATTGGCTTAACAATTATCTATCAAAATATCAATATTATTTTCTAAATAACTTTTGTGATGATTTTAATATAACTCTCATTTTTGTATTAAAAAAAATAAACTTGAAATAAATAATAAATTAAATAATAATATTTTTAAAAAATTAAATTTTAGCTTTAAAATACTAATTTAAAAAAATTAATACTTAACAATTTTTGAGCTAGGATATTATTGAATTTATAATAAGTAATAATAGATATGTTATAATAGACCTTATTAAAGTTTTTAATATCAATTGGTTTTTGTAAAAAAATAACTAATATCTATAAAAAATAAATAAATATTTTTAAAATAACAAAATAAATCCAAAAATTGCTTAAAATCTAAGAAGGATGAGTTAATCTTATATTGATAAAATAAAATCTTAATCTTATAAGTATATTCTTTAAACTATTTATAAAATTATATCAAGTTCGTTGATTTTTTAAAGTTAAATTTTTAATCAATTCTTTAAAAAAAATTATTAAATATTTTAATATTTTAATATTATTATACACATATATATATATATATATATATATATAAATGACAAAAAGTTATCTTATTATGCCATTTTATTTATAATATAGAATCATATATCTTAAGAAGCAAGATAATCTACTTTATTTATGAAATACTACAAAGCTTTAGTAAAATAAGTAACTTTACCCAGACCTTGAAAAGAATTTCCTCCCAGTCCTTGTTTCTCATCTGAAAATGAATGAGAAACAAGGAGTAACCTTTCACCCACGCATCCCCATCTGCCCACGCCCACGAGGGCCAGTCCCTCGCCTGCTGCAGCCCTTCCACTATCACCGGATCAAAATGCTAATGCAGAAGTTCTAATTGTCGAAGCGTCCAATTAGTTTCCAACAATTTCAGCGTCTTTTCGATGTTGTACCCCACCTTCTGTTGTAGATGTTTTGGCAGGGGTTGGGGCGGTTCGATAGAGTAATTCACATTGGCTTCCTCGACTTCATCATGGCACAGCAGCTGAATCGCGGAGAAGCACTCAACGAGCATGGTTTTCAGGTCACAGAGGCCGTTGTAGAGCGACTGGACCTTCCCCTCCTGGATGTAGACCTCTGCAAGTCGAAGCCCAGCTTGCGCTGCTGCAAACGTGTACAAGGTGTCAATCCCCCAGCCAGCTTGATCGCGAACAGCGTCTGCATAGCTTTGCAGGAAAGTTACAGCTCCCCGCCTAAAGGCTGCTCGATGCACGGCAACACTAAGTCGGGCTACAGAAGAGCGAAACCAACCTTGGTTATGAACCACGTAATCATGGCGTCAGTGGAGCTACGGGGATAATAATGGCGAACCACATCGTGGCCTCCAGTGTCGGCGCAAACCTCCGCCTTCGTGATCCAATCGCGGGAGAACGAAATAATGTCCGAGTCGTAGAAGTGAAGGCGCTTGAACTCTTCATGCTGGAGGAAATACTCCATGGCTGTGTTCATGCCATCCCCTTCGCCTGCACGTAAGCCAGTGTAGGCATAACGTTTCTTCTCTACAAGAACAACTTGCCTCTTGAACGTAGCTTCGATGTCTGGAATTACGGCAAGGATTCCATACCAAGGTCTCCCCGCGACTGTAATCAACGCAGATGACGGCGCTCACCCGCTCATGTAAGACCGCCTGTTGAATGTTGCGCATGAAAACAGGAACGTCTTCTTCTTAGAACGGGAAGCACACCAGCACTGTCGACCCACCGGAACCCGCCTACCGACGCTTCAAAACTGAAGACTGCGGCGTGATGATCTTCTTCGCGACAATTGCGCTCTGAACGAGAACACTTGGTCTGATTTTCTCAGCGCGAAATTCTTGGAGAATCTATCATCTCTAAGTCCAGTTGACTAGACTCTAACTGAGCATCTAGTTCGTATGTGCACAAGCAAAGTGTTCTAGAGCGATGGGGTCTGCATCAAGCACGACGCTGCCGCAGTGGTCCCTGCAAAATGCGATCAAATTCCGGTATTTCGCCCGATTGATACCCCAGGAGAATGGTGGAGTCAACGGCGTCGAGTTTAACCTTAAACTGTCTCAACAAGGCGTTCCATACAATCAAGCTTGATCAACTCTGTGGGCCTGCAGTGCCTAGACTCTGAAGTGGATACATTACGGGGCTTTTTCAGTTTATTGTATGTATTATTTTTGTTACTTTGTTTCTTTTATCTAACTAGCTTCAAACAGATGACGACGGCAGCAGCAAGCGGAAGAAGGAGACGACGACGAGTACGTGATTCATGATTATGCAAGTTTGGCTTCACCCACTCTTTGGGAGCTACATGTCAATGAGCTGTGAGTCATGGACCTGGGTAATAGGAAACTGTTGATGAAGAGAAAGACGTGTCCCAGTCTTCTTCTAGTGTAGTGGGTATCTAATGAAGTATGCTTTTGACATTTCAAAGATTTTCTAATTATAGGATTTTAGGAAATGCATGTTCCACAAAATGGATCCAACATTTGTCACTTTGGTAGAGAGGATTTTAAAGTTCCTTGAAGAATCAACCTCCTCCTCCCTTCTAAGCAAGTTTTAGTCTCCAAATAACAGCCACATGATCAGCTTACCATTGTTTTCGTCTGCACTGAAGTAATACTTCCATTCCATACTCTGACTTTGACAATACTGTGGATTGAGATGAGTTAAATATTGCATGTATATATTAGCTTGACTTTTTGAAGATTTCTTTCTTTCGATTCAAGTTATTTATTTATTTATAAACAAATAAACAAGTTTAAAATTTCAAAGTGTATCAAAAAAATTTACACATTGTGAAACACAATATCTTACAAGAATCATAAAATTTGTTTTTCTATTTTAGCATATATTAAGATACAGTCTATCACCCCAAAGGATTAGCCAAGTAACTTATACAAAATGTTTTTTTAGTTGTTGACCTTTGTAATCAACAATAATTTTATGTACCTTGAATGGGAAATCAAACATCTATTTGTTCAAGGAATTTGTTCAAGGAATTTTCTGGAAGGTTCAAGGAATGTGTCAAATTTTAATCTAAGCATATCTCAGAATCAGTTCATCAACATTAATAATATAATATAATATATATATATATATAGATATAATTGAAAATTTTACCACAATAAACATTTGTAGATTATACCATGGAGAAAAAAACAGAGATTGCCATCAAAATGCACAAGGAGCTAAGAATATGTTTTTAGCATACATTTAAAGGGACAGTTATTTTTAATTAAATTGTATAACTAAGTAACCTTATATTACAAATATTGATTATGTTTTTAAAAAGATTACGCAAATTCATAAGTTGTTGCATGCTTCTTCTTTAAAAAAAAACTTCATGATATCAAGGAATATAAAGACATATAAAATGCCAATGTGATTTTTTGGATTTTTAGGATTGTAAAATAAAATACTATGTAAATTTTGATATTAAAATGTTAATAAAAAATAATTTAGAAATGTCATTAAGAAATTATAGATTACCATATTAATAGTCATAATATGGTAAATAAGTTTAAAAAAATTCTAAATCTCCAAAAATAGACTTGTTTTCTAAAATAAAATAACTAAATCATATGTATATATTCAGACTATTAAAAAATCATAAAAATTTATTTTCCTTGATAAAAAAATAAAAAATAGAATTTGGATGAAAAACCTGAATTATAAAAATTTCATAAATCTACTTTAAAAAAATCGAAAGATATTTTAAAATAAAGAAAAAATCTATTTTGTACTTATTTTAGTATCTGAAGGTGAGAAGGCTACTAAGATTTTTAAACATTTGTTGTAAAAACCATAGTATCTATTTAAAAAATAAAAAATATTATTATCATGCCAAAAAAAATTTAATAAAGATCTTGCAATATTCAATCTTTTGGTATCACAAAGGAAGTTGTAGAAAAAATCTTTATAAATACAAATTCTTCCAAATTCCTACATTATATTCTAAACATTACATTCTAATTTATATATTCAATAATAATTGTGATAATAAAAATTTCAAAAAAAATTGAAGTGTTTTTGAAGAAAAAACAGTTTAAAAAAAATTAATATTAATAATTTTAAAATTATAAATTTTTTTATAAATATAATTTTTTGAAATATGCCACCAAAAAAACCATAAGATTCATATAGGTACATTTATTTTTGACTTGTTTTGCTACAATATTATAATTATACATAGAAAGATATTTTTTAGAATATATATATATATATATATATATGTGGTGTTGTTAATGCTGTCACAATTTTTGCTACTACCATTACAATCATATGAAAATTTTTATCAAATTTTAGTCAAAATCTTTTTTTTGCTTATGCCTCCACAACCAGTTCTTCATGGTTCAATATATATATATATATATATATATATTGGAAATATCAACAAACTTTTTGATTGGAATTAAAAAAAACTAAAGAAGTATATCAAGTCAGTAGTAAATTGTGGTGGCATTAGCACTATTCTCTCTCTCTGTCTATATATATATACACACACATAAACATACATGTGTGTGTATAATTTTTATATTATTAATATTTTTTATTAAAATTATCTTATTAAAATAAAATAAGAGAATATATATATTTTTTAAATATTAAAAGAATAAATTTTTTAAAAAAAAATTAAAAAAATTAATATAAATGTAACAATATTTAAAATAATATAAATATAATAATATTAAAGATGGCTTCAATCTTTCTTTTTTGTGTGATAGCAAATAAAAAATAAGTAAGGAGATTTTCTAAAGGCCAATGTCATATTACGTGTTGTCTTATTTGAAAATGCACCAGGCACTTGGCTATAGAAAGTAAACTTGTATATTGCAACTAAATAAGAATCTAATAATTGTAATATAATCTTGAATAAACTCCAATTGAATTTTTGACAATCCTAATCAAATCCTAAAAGAATTATAAAGAAATCCTAAATAAATTTTAAAGAAGTCATAAAGAAACCTTAAAAAATCCTAATCAAATCTTAGCGAATCTTAAAGAAATTTTAAATAAATCCTAATTGAAATTTAACCAAATCCTAAGTAAATTCTAATAAAATTTTAATCAAATCTTGATCAATATTAGTAAAATTCTAATGAAATTCTAATACAACCTTAAGTCAAATTCTAAATCAAATCCTAATAAAATCCTAATAAAATCCTAATATCTTTAGTAAATCCTACTAAAATCTTAATAAAATATAATAGCAGATTTAAAACCTCAATAACTATTAAATTAACCATTGATCTTCATTTAAAATTTTACACACTTTTTAATTAATTAATTAATTAAAAATAAATATAAAAAATTTGAAGAGATTTAAATATACAAATTGGGAGAAAAAACTCCTAATCCTCTCAAGTATCAGTGGTTCTTCTTCTTCAACCTTGATGTTAATCTTCTAACATTAATATCTTTTTTTGCACTATTTATATGTTCTAAAATTTTTCAAAAATATTAAAATCTAAATTAATTACTAGTTTAAAAAAGGATCATCCCAATCTAACTAGCAAATTGTTCAAAATTATAGAAACTCTCATTGAATCTCAAAATCTAATTTCTAAGATCCTAGCTCACTTAATTTACAACAACCTTTGATCTAATAATTGGATTAAGCTCAAATTTATTATAGTTATTCAAAACAATTATATTCACAAATTCACAAATTTTTATCCATAGATCTACTACAAAACTCATAATATGCTCCAACATGTGAATCCATTGTATTTATCAATAACCAAAGTCATCCAAATAGAACCTTGACTTTGTATAGCTCTCACAAACTCATATTAAACTCAAAACCCTTGAAACCAATACACAAAAAAAAACTTCTCCAATCTACTCTCAAATCTTACTCTCCAATCAACAAAAGAATTCTCTATCTGCCATAGGTGCATAGTTTTTTTTCCTTAGAATTTGGTTTTAACCCTGGTTTACAATTGGCCCTCCTTGGGTGTCAATCTAAGATTTTTTTTAGGTAATTTTTGCTGAAAACTACCCTTTGCTTTGATCTTAAGATGCTTATATTAATATTTTTGCTAATCTATCTTGTTTTGACTTATTTATGGCCCTACAAAGTAAGTAGAAGTTCTTTTACAAAAAAACAATATTAATACTAAATATTTTTATTTCTCTATTTTTTTACTTATATTTTTAAAATAATAATGTTACTTAGTCTTTAATTAAGTTTCTCTATAATATATGTTTTCTTTTATTCTTTCATCCTATAGCCATATTACAATATAATATTGCCTCTCAAGTGCAAAATGATAAAAGATAAATAATTTATCTTATTAAATTGTATTATTGATAAAATATTTTTAAATCATTTGATAATCTATGAATATTTCTATCACTTCTTGTTTTTTAAATAAAGCAATAATATCAATCTTCACATATTTATGAGTTAGTTTTATATTTAAACCACATATAATTGTTAAATAATAATTAACCTAACACATAATTTAGTAATTTAACTCTTACTATGTCTAAATGTGCTTGGAGCACACATTTGTATTTGCTCTTTAATTGCATTTAATTGCAGTCTAACTTGTAATTTACCCTTGTTTAATTTTCCATTTTGTTTGATCCTCTATTTTATTAAATTTATTTTAATCCAAATTAATAGTTGCAAAGCTTATAAGAAAATCATTCTCGAGAATCTGCCAAGCTCAGCTTCGATAGTGCAGCAGCTGTGGCAACTTCATTACAGTTTCATAGAGGAATTCCGAGGCCGTCTAGGGGAGCTCAAAGCGGCTGCTCATGCTGCTGCTGAAACTGTTTCTAACAAGAAGAATGCTGTTGAGTTTGCTCAATCTTGAAAGGGTATGGGGGTCAGTACAAGTGCTTTCTCGATGAAGCAACCGAGTTCTACCATGAACTGATTGCAAAGTTAAGGACTTAGCGTGGGCTCTCAGAAAAATTGACTTCTTCCAACAATATAATTAAAATCAGCAGCAGCTACGATAGATTCAGAAGGTACCAGTGTATTAGCCACAGATGATACATATATTTGGGAGATTAATTTCGTTACAAAAAACTTAATCTGGTTGTTGAAGGAGACACTGGTGATTAGTATGTAGCAGCGAGTTATAGTCAGCAAGCCTCCGCTCTGTGGCCCGCAGGGACAACCCTCATAACCCGCCCGGTGTGCGGTCATGTGTGCAGGAGACAACTTGCAAGCTTGTATTATTATCTCCACAGCTTAGCTGTCTCTCTTTCCTTGACCACATCAAATGCCAAGCTGCTCTTTTAGAAAAGTTAACATCACAAATTTCAACTTTTAAGCTCACCTGATGAAGATGTGGCAATGTGGATTCAAATGGCACAACCATTTGAGAGTCATACCACCACGTCAAACACCGATTTCTACAAAGAGTATCCTTTAGCTAGACTGCAAGGACGGTTTCATGTGCACTTCATTACACTTATTGAACTCCTTTTCAACAAATCAGGACTGAAAGAAGTATCTGAACTCTCTAAGCCATTGCTTTGAGAAGCGCAACTGCTTATCTCTCAAGACAACACACTGATTACATATTCTTTCACCCTTGAGAAATCGAGTCCTTTCAAGAATCATGCGTTCAGCGTCATGCAACGAGTGGTACAGCCTTCCCATCCACAATTTTGGGGCCAAGAAAGAGAAGAGCAGTTGCAATTCAAATGGACCAGAGACATCACCATTTGTGATGCAAGCAATTATATTTGCATTACAATTCATGACAGTTGTGTTACAGCATTGCACAAGAAAGGAAGAGCTATGTTGCAGCCATTTGTTTCCTGCGGTGGTAGTCTTCTGCAATTGACTTGCGAGCTATTCTTTTTTCAACAAATCCAGAGCGATGAAGACTGAAATTTTTTTTTGCGGTTTTAGGAAAGAAGTACGCATACTTCTGTCTTAGTGTTTCCAACAAAATTGTTTGACTAAAGGGCCTGAAAACAATTACATAGCCTATTCTGAGAAGGAGGGTCATCATGGAACTGAAACGAATTCTATGGGAAGATACAGAATTTTCAGGTTCAGTGTCTTTGAAGTAATTAGACACATCCGAGGTTGCTTCAAAATCGTCTAGACAGGCAAGCAATGGACAATGTGAAGCTGAGTCAGATTGCATAATGCGCATGGAACGTCTTATGAAAGCCTTGACTTTCCTTGGTTGAATACTTAAATAAGAATCTTTAGAACATGATGTTAATACAGCTTTCAGCAAGTTTCCATTTGGATTGGTCTCTATGAGAGCGAGTTCTGAAAGAAATAAGTAATCTCAGTTCACCGGAACTTCGGTTAGAACAGGGGATAGATCATTAGAGCCGAAAACTCAAGGCGCGTGAGTCGTGCAGTGAACCTTCGAGATAAGCCTGGCAAGTCAATGTAGGAAAGAGGACGGGAACTTTTTGAAGGCCAAGTAGCAGAAGATGGATTATGCTGGCCATCCCAAACCCAAAAGACATTCATGCGGAGGAGCTATTATACAGCGGTCAGGAAGTGAGCTTTGCAACAACTCATTAGAAACGATCGTGGAAGATCCTGTTTGCTGCAATGTCGAGCACAAATATGACGGCGCACTGGGTCGTCATGTTCCGCTGGCCGAGGGCTGTCTGTTGGAAACTGGGTAAAGCGCCCAACAGGTGCAACGATGACAACGTTGATTCATCCCCGGCCTTCAACGGAGTCCGTCTCGGGCTGGGTTGCTAGAGGCTTGACAGTAAGCTGACACTCACTCATCAGCTGAAGAGTCTTTCATTCCAAGTCTGAGCTTCAAGTCAGATACTCGTGTAACACCAAAACCTCCCCGTGCTCCATCTTGTATCAATCTTGTACAGTCCAAAGCTGGTGAACCAAGAAGAAAAGGACAGCCTTCAGATTTGACAGAATCTGACACCCAGGTAGCTGTATTTCTTGATTGCAACAGCACTCAGTTTAGAGAAGGATGAGATCAAGGATGAAAACGATGAAGGCGATTGATGGACACAGTAGAATGTTTAGAGGAGGCGTCTTATTCTTTCGTGTGTGTGAGAGCAGCGGTGTGTGTGTAGACGACGAGTTAACGCAGAGTAGACTACTCCCATAGCAGGGTAGCAGTGGGGGTAGGGAACCCAGATCAGAGTGCAAGAGGGTGAGCAGCAACGATTAAGATCCAACATTTTTTGGAGTGGAACTAGTTTCCTTGAAGGGATGTAGAATTGATAGGGATCTAGTAACAGTAGTAGATGCAGCACCAGCAGCTGGAAGTCAATTCAGCAGTGAGGGAAGTATTGGAGCTGGAAGTGTTTTTCCGAACAGGTTCACTTGCTGGATGACAATTTTATTTTGTTTTCTTCATTTATATTTTATGGGTTTATCTCTATCGATGGACACATTTTATTCCATTCGTTAATGTTATATAGGGTTGGATTCAATTAAATAGTAGGTTAGGATTTAAGATTGTATTAGAGTTGCTAGGGCTTTCAGTTTGTTAAGGTTTAGAACTTGGTTAGGTTTTGCATAGAGCATATTGGAATTTGTTAGAATAGGTCAAGGATTAGGGTTTGTTTAGGATTTATTTTGTATCTAGAATTTATTACAATTTGTCAAGATTTAGAATTTATTTATGATTTCTATGAATAGGATTTGTTAAGGATTTTAAATTTATTAGAATTTAGAATTTGTTAAGAGTTGTTAGGATATAAGATTTGCTTAAGATTTGAAGGAATTTGGATTAATAAAAAATTTAATGCTTTGAAATTCAAAATATCATAAGACTCAATGGTCTTAATATTTTATCACCAATATTTAATGGAGGTTGTACTTTATTAAAAATATTTTTATTTGATTGTTTTTCATTCTTAATTTTGATTTAGTTGCTATTTTATTAATGTATGAAGCTCTAATAATCTACTTACCAAATCCTTTGCTAAAAAATTATTAACTTTTAAAAAATCTAAAATATTAAATTAAAAATAATAATCATAGTTTTTAATCAATAATGTTTATTGAGTAGAAAAGTGTTATTCTTAAAAAATTAATAATAAGAAAATCACCCAATTGGGTGTAATTATAATTATTGATAGTATAATAGAAAATATTTTTTTAATACTTAATTTATATATTTTATTTATATAATAATTTAAAGATAAATATTATAAGATAATTGAATATATATTTTTAATATTTTAAAGTACATCCTCTAAAAATTTGATGTATAATAGAATCTATTATTAAATATAATATTAATTAAATACTTATAATATTAATAAATATATATTTCAAAATTAAAGATAATTCTAAGAATCTTATAAATATAAATATATATAAATATTAGTTTCAATTTGGTTCATATGATACAAAGAAATTGTAATAAATACATAATTAAAAAATAATAATAATAATAATAATAATATTAGTGACTTATATCTATTCTACATCCTAAAAAAGATAACAATAGTCTTATAGAGATTTTAGAAATATCCAATTATTTATTAAATTACAAAATAGAGTACAATCACTATATAATATTTTAAAAAATAAATATCCCAATTGAAACCATAATTGGTTCTAAATCTTCAACCAACTATTTTTAAGAAAGATCTCATTTATATCAAAGATCTAAATGTGCTATAGCCATCAATATTTGGCTCATGTTTTTAGGCCTATTAAGAATAATACAATGATAAGATTTTTTAACAAATTAAATAATAATTTTTAAAAAAACACATTGACTAATTTGATTTAGATTTATAGATCATTATAAAACTTATTGGAAAAGGATATTATAATAGATGATTATATTACTTAAATAAATAGAAAAAAATAGAAATAAAAGTAGATAGAAACATGTTAGGTAGATAATATCTTCTTTGCAAAAATTTGAGAAATTTTGTTAGATGCAAATTAGATATTTAGCTTCCCATAGATTTGCCATATGGCTATCGAAATTTATCCTACAAGTTTTATACTTTTAAAAAGTTGCTTTGGAAGAATCCTACAACTTAATACTTAGGCCACAAGCCTAGTGGTTCCTAGGAAGCTTCTATAAGACCCTCTTGGTAGTTAATATATATAGAAGTAAGAGTGAGGCAATCTTTAGTCTTATCAATATCTTTCTTATATTTTAGTCTTGGTTCAAGTTTTTGTAGATTCTTTATAATTAACAATAGTTATTTTAATTTCTTTTTATTTTATACCTATCTCTTGTTTGTCTATTTTCTCTCTTTTAGTGACACAAGAATGTATTGTCTTTTTAGAATTTTGTCATAATTCGTGTCTTTCACAAACATTTGAATTGTTCTATAAGAGATTTAAATAAATATAAAATAAAATAGATTAGAGCAAATAAATAAATTTATTTAGATATATATTTTAAAAATATAATTATATATTCTTTCTTAAGATAAAAATATTATATCTAAGATCTTTAAATTAGAATGTTATATATTAGACTTAAAAAATATGAAAATAGTTATTTATTTTTTTATTTATTTTTAAAAATAAATCAAAAATTAAAAATTAATTAAAAATTAATAAGATATAATTTTATAAGAAAAAGATATAATACTTAGTATATTTATCTTAGCAAATTGGAATACTTTTAGATCATAGACTATATTTCATTTGTAATTTAGATACTATTATTGTTTAATAAAATTATGATATATCTAAAGAAATTAATATTAAATAATCTTAAGAAAGTAAAAATAAATTTTGTATTTGTAAGAAATTCATAGAGATTTGAAATAATATTTATTTATCTAATATATTAATGTAAAAATAGGTAAAATTTAAATTAAAAATTAAAACTTTAATTTATAGATAACAAATTAAAAAATTATTCTTCCTTATGTCAGGGATGCAAGATTGTGGGTTAGCAAAGAGACAAGGAAAAGATTACAGAATTAGAATGATTTCAAGAACAAAGAACTAGATTGATATGAAGAAACAAAGCAACACTTTGGATTGTTCCAAGACTTGTATTGGCAAGATTGAGATGTATCTCAATCTTGCCTCTTATTTATACTACAAGGCCTATATCCTATTGAATCTTTTAAAAATATCTTAGAAGATTTTAGAAGATTAAAGTAAGCTTGAAAAGACTAAAGAAGATCCTAGAAGATTCTAAAAAGCTATGGGAGGTTCTAGAAGAGTGAAGAAGGTTTTAGAAGATTTTAGAAGATTCTAAAAAATTATAAAAGATTTTAAAAGACTATGGAAGATTTTAGAATGTGATAACTTGAAGTATGTCTATGACATCACCTTTCTTTCTAGCGATGAGTTTTTTGAGGAACTAAAGTGATTTGACAATCAAATCACATATACAAGAAATTTAAAATTCGTCAAAGTATAAAAGCAACATATTTCGTCTTTTGTTTGTTGGTTATTGGTTTAACAATCCCCTTCAAGTAGCATTGATGATCTTCAGATAATAACTTCTATTATATTAATGTCCCATCTAAGAATCTACTCTTTATTGTGACCTTCAAAATATCCTCCAAATATAATTTTTAGTCTACTTGGAATCACCCTTCTAATTTCAAGGAGTATTACCAAAGCTTAGATATTTGAATCAAGATTTTTGTGATGAGGCCGTATCTTCAAAGACTCCAAATATGGCCTTATTTAATATTAGAATATTCTATCTTTGCCTTCCTTATATTCTTCAAATCTAACAGATTATAAAAGTTGCAATGGTTTAGTAGCCCCTTCTATAGTAGAAGAATCTTCTAAGTCTTATTCTTGTAAATTCCTTCAAGATGCAAAGATTTGATATGGTAATTAATAAGCTTCTAATAGGATCTATTCTATCTTAGAAAAAATGACTACATACAAGTGAAGGTCTTGGAGTGGCTTTTCTTCTTTTATATTAGTCTTCAATCATTGATAAAAAAACGCCATTTAGAAACTAAGAGATGTTGGTTTCTACAAAATCTTCATTGACGATTGAGTCCAAGTTTTCTAGGATATCATTGATAGAATATGCAAACTTTCTCAAATAGATTCTTAAAGTTTTTAAAGATTCCTATGTTCTTTCATTAACTCCATAGTCCTTCCAATGGATAAAATATTTCAATCATCTATTTCTTTTACATGAATCTAATATTTCATCTATTTTGTATTCAAGCTCTTAATTGACTTCAACTAAGATTGGTGGTGGAAGAGTTCTTTCATCAATAGTTGATTTATAATAGGTTTCTAAAAGCGAGATATGAAAGACTAGATGAATGTACATGCTACTTGATAGTTCAAGATGGAAACTTACTAGATTTACTTGGTGTAGAATTATAAATGGTCTAAGTCTTTAATAGTCTAATTTTTGTAATGGTCGTTTTATTTATATATTTTGTCGAAGTAGCCAGACATGATCTCTTATCTTAAATTTTAATTGGTTTTTGCAATGAATATCTACATAGTCTTTATATCGATCTTGAGCTATTTGCAATTAAGATTTTAATTCTTTATGGATGGTCTTTAAATAAGTAGCTTGATTTTCTGTAACAAGACTTCCCACATCTTCAATTTAGAATAGATTTTTTTTAGGGTGGTATCTATAATTTGAAAAGAATGGAATTTATTTTGTCAAAGAATTTTTGATGTTATTATATGCAAACTTGGTCAATAATAGGAGGTCCATCCAATCATCTTGTTGATAATTTATAGTATATTAAAAATATTGTTATAAGATCTAATTCATTTGTTCTATTTGATCATCAGTTTGATGATGATAAGCTGATGGAAGATTGATTTTGACCTTCAAAAGTTAAAATAGTCCTCTCCAAAAATTTGATACAAAATGTGGTCCTTGGTCTAAAATAATATCATTTGAAAGGCCATGTATTTGATAAATATTATTAATACCACCCTAAAAAAAATCTATTCCAAATTTTCTTACAACTTATTGGCAAGACTTCAATAAGGGATTTTTTTTAAATAAAAAAGACAAATAATACAAAGATATTATAAAAAAAAAAATTATATTAATAAAATTCTTTTTGTATTCAAATAGGTTTGTACATAAACTCTTGGCTCTTAAAAAATCCCTTTAGATTGTATAAAAGGCTCAAATTACAATAATATCCTTCAATAGCTTATTTACCCACAAAGATTTATTTCTTTTCAAAATTTAAAGTTCAGTAACTCTTGATTTAGCTATTTAATTCCTATAAAACTTTCTTTAAAGTGTAGATAATACTCTTAAGCTTCACCATAAAAAAGAATCAAGTATAAATTTTCTTTTGATTGTCTAACATCTTAAAAATCCTAGCAGTTGGTTAAAACCCTAGTTCAGAGACACCTTAGTACTATTTTCTTTATATCTCATAAATCCAAAATCTTAATGCTATAAAATTATTATATATAATTTTGTGACATAAATGTACACACTTTTAAAAAATTTGAGCCAAAAACTTGTCAAATTTCCTAAGATATAGCTCAAAATATAACCACTAGTTAAGTGTGGTTACTTACTGCTTTTAGCTAACAAGTACTAATTTCAATTCTTAATCTCTTCTTCAATCTAGCTTTGATTTTATTTAGCTATATATAAAAAAGTATAGCTAAAAAAGTACTCTTTCTAACCCTAATTACCAATCCTCTATTACTTTTTGTATGTCCAAGCTATGTCCAAAAGAATAATAATAGATACAATTTCAACACCTCAACTTTGAGCACATATACCTCTTTTATAAAAAGTCCAAATCACACAAATTTTGTACCAAAACTATAGCCGAAAATCCAAACTTGCTGATCCTAGCCTCCAATGTTCAAATCTAGTCAAAAAACAAATCCTAATACCTAATAAGCCCTCAAGCAACCTCCTTGAAATCCATTGGATATGATTTTTGGCAAAT
This sequence comes from Physcomitrellopsis africana, assembly GCA_036785485.1. Lineage (NCBI taxonomy): Eukaryota > Viridiplantae > Streptophyta > Bryopsida > Funariales > Funariaceae > Physcomitrellopsis > Physcomitrellopsis africana. The sequence goes on from JAWRVF010001089.1 coordinate 56,367, forward strand.
AGGAATAGAAATTTCTATCATCCATCTCCATTCATCCACATAGATGGCCTAACTATTCCTTTTTATACTAAAAATTCCTTTTGAATCTTTTTTCTTATAAGATTTATATAATATGTGTTATAAACATCAAATAAAAGAAATAAATGAGATCTCAAGTGTCACGGATATACTTCAAGTCACCACATTCTAGAATCTTTTATAGACTTCTAAAATCTTTTGTAATCTTCTAAAATCTTCCATAATTTTTTAGAATCTTCTAAAATCTTCTAAAATATTTTTTAATATTTTAGAATCTTCAGTAGTCTTCTAGAATCTTTTAAAACCTTCTTCAGTCTTCTAAAACCTCCCATAGTTTTTTAAAATCTTCTAGAATCTTCAGTAGTCTTCTAAAACCTTTTAAAACCTTCTTCAATCTTCTAAAACCTCCCATAGTTTTTTAAAATCTTCTAGAATCTTCTTTAGTCTTTTTGAACTTATCTCTATCTTCCAAAATCTTCTATAGTCTTCTTGAACTTATTTCTATCTTCTAAAATCTTCTTCAATCTTCTAGAATCTTCTAAGATATTTTTAAAAGATTCAATAGGATATAGGCCCTATAATATAAATAGAAAATAAGATCGAGGTATATCTCAATCTTGCCAACACAAGTCTTGGAGTAATCCAAAGTATTGTTTTGTTTCTTTATATCAATCTAATTAGTTGTTTTTGTCAATCGTCAAGTTTTTTATTTTTTAAATCATTCTAATTTTATAATCTTTTTGTTGTCTTTTTTCTAATCTGCAATCTTGCATCTCTGACAATTTGATAATATTGTATAAATAATCATATCAAAACTTTGATCTCTTAATAGTGAATGGATTATTCTTTTTTTTGAAAATACTATTGTGTTTTAGAGAAGTGTGGATTACCTCCTTATAGACTGATATGCTTATTTGTTGTAGTTTGATCTTTTTTTGGAAAGATGGATTATCTTACTTCTAGAATATATCATTGCATTTTAGAGGTTGCGGATTATCTTCCTCTAGATTAATATTGTTTAGAAATATTTCTTTTTAATATAAAAAATACTATACTAACAGCTCGTTGATTTTTTTATTTATTTTTTATTTTTTATTAACATAAAAGTAGATCAAACCATGGGAGGTACATCTTCAAAAATAGAAAATAAAGTGGTGAGTCTTATAGATATTTGAGCTTTTTTAGATACTATATAAAAAAAAATGGCATTCTTTTGCAATCCAAAAAAAAAACCACAAATAAAGCAAGTATTTAAAGAAACTAAGTGAAAAACTTATAATTTGCAACAAAAGATTATTTGATTGAGAGAAGCAAGCTTTAAATAAGTTATACACGTAATCTCTCTAAAAGCTCCAAGGATTATTATGAAGGAGTCAAAGGCTAATATGCTTGATAAATTTGATAGAACAAGATCCAACTTTTGAAGATTTGTGCAACAAGTACAGTTTTATTTATGATTATATTCTTCTTGTTATTTGGATGGATTCACTTAAGTCACTTTATAAGCACTTTTTTATCAAAAAGTGCTTGATCATGGTTTGCTCCATTGTTAGAAAAGAATGCTCCAAACTTATATAATTTAGAGGCTTTTATAGAAAGATTTATTATTGTATTTAGAGATAGTGATCAAGAGAGGGTGGCAAAAAAGAAGATTCAAAACCTACAACAAGGATAATATTTAGCTGCAATTTATATCATAGAATTTCAACAACTTATTTGTGATCTTAATTAAAATAATAAGACTTTTATGACTTGATTTTGTTATAGTCTAAAAGATAATACGAAGAATTTATTGATCACAATGTTAATGGTTAAAAGCTTAGAAGAACTCATATCTTAAGCTATTACTTGTGACAATCACTTATTTTAGTTACTACAAGAAAGACAATTAATTTTTAGCAATTCCTATCAAGGTATGTCTGCTACATCTTTAAGAGTATTAGAGAAGCCATTAATAAATCTTGAATCCATGCATATTGATGCAATTCAATTCAAGCCATTAATACCAACAAAAAAAGACTAAACATCGGCAAGAGAATCTATGTCTATATTATAGAAGATCTAATCACAAGGCATCAAATTGTTCAAATAAGTCTAGAGAATTTAAGGCATGAGATATAACATCTGAATTAGAGAGGTCAAAAAACAAAGACGTCTAGCCATAGTAAGGACCTTGCGGTTGGACATTTTCAAATCTAAAGTATCAAAAAAAGGTCTCTTCTTATCTTTGAATCCAATATCTTGTTTTATACTTCTTGTACATATAAGAACTCTAAAACAAGAGATTTCTATTAAAGTCCTTTTATATACTAGAGCCTCAATATGCTTTATGAATAGAAGTTTTGCAACCAAGTATAACTTAGTATTTATAAAGAAGATCCATTCCACACCTATTGAAGTCATTGATAGACAAAACCCTGCATCAAGAGATATTATTGAAGAAATCTAACCATTGGAAGTGGTACTAGGAAATCAAGTATCACATATTGTTTTCAACATCATTCAATGTCTAACAAATCCTATTGTCATTAGACTCTCTTGGTTTGAATTATATAATTATGATATTGATCAAAATTTATAAAAGATTTTTTTAAGATCCAAATATCAAAAGAAGAAATGATGTGCTATTTCATTTCTTGGAGCTAAAGCATTTATATAAACAACAAAGAAAGGGGCTGCATTTGTATTGTGTATTATTCTAATGAAAGATCTAACAAAATAACTGAAACAAGATATTCCTAGTCAATACCATGATCTTGAAGACATATTTGAAAAAAAGAAAGCAGACATGTTATTAGAACATTGTCTTTATGATTGTGCAATAGAATTATAAGATGGAGCTCAACCTCTATTTGGTCTAATTTATAATCTCTTACAAACAGAGTTTTTAGCCTTGCCAAAATATATTGATGAAAATTTAGCCAAGAATTTTATTAAACATTCAAAATCACTTGCAAGAGCTTTTATCTTGTTTGTGAAGAAGAAGGATGGTTCTTTACATATGTATGTTGACTATTGATGTTTGAGTAAGATAACTATAAAAAACCGCTATTCATTACCATTAATCTTAAGATTATTAGAATAATTAGAACAAGCAAAGATCTTTACAAAGATTGATTTGAGAAACATATACAATCTAGTTAAGATCAAAGAAGGAGATCAATGGAAGACAATATTTTGTACAATGTATGGACATTTTGAATACAATGTTATATCTTTGGACTTATAAATATACATGCAGTCTTTGAACATATGATGAATGACATCTTATAAGAACATTTAAATGACTTTGTAGTCATCCATGTAGATAATATCTTGATTTTCTCTAAGAATGAACAAAAATTTGAATATCATATATGTATGATATTAGAAAAACTACCAGAAAATAGATTGTATGCCAAATTAGAGAAGTACTCTTTCTATCAACTATCAATCGAGTTTTTAGAATATATTGCTTTTAAAGATGGGATTTCTATAGATCTAAAAAAGATACAAATTGTTATAGAATAGAAAAAATCATCATCAATTAGAAATATATGATGAATGCATATGCAATCTTTCAGTATATGATTGTATCATTCAATTATATTGAAAGATTACATATGCAATCATATCAATATATGATGAATGACATCTTACAAGAATATTTAGAAGATTTTGTAGTCATTTATGTTATTGTATTACGTGGTGTCATCTTTAGGAATGCGTCAGGTACCTGATTGTGGAGGGTGAAGTTGCGATTCACAAATACCCAAGAACTTTTAATAAGTTTTATTTGTATAAGAAGAATATGATTGAATATTAATATGAAAGTACTTAAGTCAATATAAAGTGATTAAAAAAATTCTTCTTAATAATTTTATTTATATTTAAATTCCAATTGCTTTGTTATATTTCATAATCAAGCAACTAAGATTTCTCTTAACATGTCCTAATCTTATTTAGTGAACTTTAATAAGCTATAATTCTTAATTTAACAATCAACTTGGTATGAAATTTTTCATATAAATATAAATATAAGTCTTTTATATGCTTAGAAAGTTTTAATCTAATTTAACTTATAGATTATAGAAAATCAACTAAAATCCACACTAATGTCACTTGGCCGCCAGCTTGAAGATTGATATAGATATCCCAATAGCAAATTCTCCTTTTCCAACAATTAACTTTAGCTAAAATTTGGTATATAGCTTGCTCTTAAAATCTTCTAATACTATGCCAAATTTCACCTTAATTCGACTAATAGAGCTTTAGGTATTGCAAAAATCCTAAACAACTCTAAATTGCTAATTTTTAGTACCTCTTTGTACTAAAAATCAAGTATGTTCCAATTGCACTATTAGATTGCTACAAATTTTTATTTAGTCTTAGTACATTCAATTATCCACACATTATCAAATTTTCAGCTATAGATGTCACTTCAATTGCACATAATAGCCAAGAGTGTTGGCCCTAATTTTATTGCATAAAAACTTAATTCTTAATACAAGCCTGATTTTAGATAGCAATTTCTAAGTCATTTCAAATCCTCTAAAAACAAGCCTAATGTCTCTAGAACAAGCTTGAAGCTAACTCTCCAATCCTAATTGCTGATCTCTAAATGACTTGACTTCATGCCCTTGGTGGCTATTTTTATGGCTAGAGGTTTGATTTTGACCCTGTTCCATACATGGTCAACCCCTTGGTATCAATCTAACTTATTCTAAGGATTTTTAAGCTTGATCCTATCTTTAACTTAATCCTAGTATCAATTATATTAATTATTTATCTCCTCTATCATATTTTTATTAACTTATGGCTTTTGAAATGTATTGAAAGAGTTTCTACAACCTAGAAGGAAAATTTAATAACTAACTTTTATATATTAGCTATTACAATAATAAAATAATTTAAGAGGCTTTCATAAAACCTTTTTTAAGTATCTTAAGTTTCTAATGAACTAAGATATTTAAATATTAAGTAGAAATCACTATTTTTCATGTTTTTCTCTACATAAATGTGTTATAATATGACAATATGGACAATATCTTGATCTTTTCTAAGAATAAATAAAAATATGAATATCATATATATATATATGGTATTGGAAAAACTACAATAAGGTAGATTGTATGCCAAATTAGAGAAGTGCTCTTTTTATCAACTATCAATCAAGTTTTTGGAATATATTGCTTCTAAAGATGGGATTTCTATGGATCCAAAAAAGATACAAACTATTATAGAGTAGAAACAACCATCATCAATTAAAGATGTACAATATTTCTTGAGATTTTTAAATTTTTATAAAATCTTTATTAAAGATTATTCCTAAATTACAACTCCATTAACATGATTTACAAGTAAGGAAAAACTTATTTGGGACAATAAGGCCGAAGAAGCATTCACAAAGCTAAAGAAATCCTTCACTTCAACTCTTATATTTGTCCATACAAATCCAAAAAAATCATTAATTTTGGAAACAAATGCCTTAGATTTTGTACTTGGATCTGTGCTCTATCAAACAGGTGATGATTATTAACTCTATCTAGTAGTATTTTGCTATTATATTATTATTATATATATATATATATATATATATATATATATTTAATATATAATTTATCATACAACTAAATGAGAGCCATATTAGTATATTTTTATTAATTATAAAATGTGATTAGGTTATTAATTTTAAAAGAATCCATTTAAAATAGCTATTATTGAGGTTTATATAATTTTTTTTTATTTTTTTATTTTTTTAATAGTGACTTTTTGTCACGGACACAGAATATAGACTTGAAGTCTAAACAAGAAGTTCAAGAAGAACTGGCAGGAACTGGATTAATCAGATGAGTACAAAAACAACACCAGAGAGGTGAGCTAGAGCTTCAAGAGATGTGTTGTCGAGATTGAAGAACTCTTTAACCTCGACTCCAATATATACTCCTACCTAGGAAGCTTCTCAAGTAGCTTCCTTCAACTAGGGAGCTTCTCAAGCAACTTCTACTAACTAGGAAGATATTAGAAGGCTCTGGAAGGTTCTAGAGAATTCTAGGATACTTCTAGAATGTTCTAGAAGGTTCTAACAAGTATGTCTTTGACACTAGGAAGGTATTAGAAGGCTCTGGAAGGTTCTAGAGAGTTCTAGGAAACTTCTAGAATATTCTAGAAGGTTCTAACAAGTATGTCCTTGACATCACCTCCTCCTCTAGCTTTAAGGTCTCCGAGAAGCCATTTGAGATGTATACTTACAAACGTAGGAAATCAAAAATTTGTCGCATAGTCTCTGTAATATATTCCAACTGTCGTTCACGAGGCAGATGATTTGTGGATCCTTTTTTTATTCATTTCTCTAGAAAAGGCTTCATCTTCATGCTTCGTTAATGACCAGCTTTTGGTTTATTAGGATATCGTCGATAGAATTCCCGTACCTTTTGAGATGCATTGGCAAGTTTTTCAATCGGTTCCCATGTTCTTTCATTAATATTGTAGCTGCTTCAATGCACAAAGTACTCTAATTTATTCCATCTTTGCCATGAATCCAATATCCTTTCCACCTCATATTCTTCGTTATTTTTAATTTTTATACTAGGTAGCGGACATTGCACTCTTCTAGGAAAAGACAATTCTTGATAAGGCTCTAACAGAGAAACATGAAAGACACGGTGTACCTTCATAGCACCTGGTAACTCTAAGTGGTATGCCACAGGATTGATCTGCTTCTGGATAACAAATAGTCCCAATCTCCGGTAGTCCAACTTATCACATGGCCGCTTGGTCTTGATATTCCATCGAAGCAACCATATTTTATCTCCAATCTTGAAATTAGGTGCCTGATTCCAAAATTTATCCGCGGATGCTTTGTAAGACTCTTGGGCAATTTGCAATTGAAGCTTCAATGTGGTTTGAAGCTCCGATAGCTGCTGCACCAATCCTTCAGCTGCTGGGTTGTTATTCGCTGACGGACTCAATAGATCAAGCTTCGGATGGTACCCATAGTTGGAAAAGAATGGTGTTTTTTGAGTCGACCCATGAAGGGTGTTGTTATATGCAAACTCGGCTAGCGATAGATATGCAGTCCAATCATCTTGCTGATAGTTGATGCTGCATCGTAAATATTGTTCCAAAACTTGATTCACCCATTCCGTTTGGCCGTCAGTTTGAGGATGGAATGCCGAAGAAAGCTTGATGTCCACCTTCAATATCTTAAAAAAAGATCTCCAAAACTTTGATACAAATTGGGTTCCTCGATCCGACACGATATCATTTGATAGACCATGATATCGATACACATTATCAAAGAAGAGCCTTGCTATATCTTCGCTTGATGATGTCTTCTTGTAAGGGATAAAATGTGCCATCTTTGTAAGTCGATCCACCACAACAAAGATGCTGTCAAATGAATTTGATGGCGGCAGATCTGTAATAAAGTCCATGGAAACTGAAGACCATGGACGATACGGAATAGGCAATGGTTGTAGAAGTCCATAAGGGCGATGTCGAGGGTTCTTGGATCTTGAACAAATATCACAAGAGAGGACGAAATCCTTCACATCCTTTCACATTTGGGGCCACTAGAAATCTCGAGAAATGAGTTCGAAGGTCTTGTTGAATCCGAAATGTCCCGCAGTTAGAAAGTCATGACGAGATTGAAGGACTCAAAGTCGTGCTGGCCCTTTTGGGATATATAGCCACTCCTCAAAGTATAAGAGATCTCCTTCAACCTTGAACTTGTCATCATTGATACGTTGCTTAATATCAAGGACTATTGGATCTTCAATAATTACAGCACGTATTTGGTTGAGGAAGTCAACATCAATTGGCACCACAGCAGCACAAATTCTGAATTACTCTGGCTTTAATAATGTCGTACACTGCTGATCAAGCGCTGCCTCTCCAATCTTCGGCGCAAGATATGATCTTCTTGATAAGGCATCAGATAGTCCTTGCTATTTTCCAGGCCGATAAGTAATAAGGAAGTCAAATCTAGATAGCGACATATTCCATCAAGCTTGACGACGGTTTAGAACTCAAGCAGATATGAAATATTCCAGATTCTTGTGATCCATATATACGGTCACCAGATACGCAGCTCTTTTGAAGAAGTGACGCCACTCTTGGAAAGAATCCACTATAGCAAAGAGTTCTTTATCATGAATCTCGTAATTGATCTTAGCCGCAAAAAACTTCCGTGAATAGAATGCAACCGGATGAAGCTTATTGTCGATGCCCATCTGTAAAAGTACGGCTCCTAAAGCAAAATCCGAAGCATCGGTTTCTAAATAGAAAGCCTTTGCAAAGTTTGGGTGTACCAAGATTGGAGCCGTAGTAAATGCCGTTTTAAGATTTTGAAATGCTTTTTCCGCTAGAGTTCCCCATTCTAGCTTATCCTTACATGTTAATCAAGTGAGTGGAGCAGCAACTTGAGAATAATTCTTGATGAAGATCCGATAGAAGTTAGCAAAGCCGAGAAAACATTGTACGTCTCTAACTGTCTTTGGAACTTCCCACCTTCTTGGGATCCATCTTCAAGCCTTTTGTAGTCGCAACAAATCCTAAAAACTCCATCTCAGTTTGGTGAAATAAGCACTTCTCCAACTTGGCGTAGAATCCTCGCTCGCGTAGTTTTTTGAGTACCAAACGAATGTGCTTCTCATGCTTTTCTTCATTCTCAGAAAATATCAAGATATCATCCAGATAGATGACAACAAAATCATGTAGATATTCTCAAAAAATATCATTCATCATGTGTTGAAAAACTGCCGAAGCATTGGTAAGACCAAATTTTAGAAGACCAAGGAAGATTTTAGAAGCCCAAGGAAGATTTTAGAAGACCAAGGAAGATTTTAAAAGCTTGAGGCAAATTCAAGAAGACTAAAAAAGATTCTAAAAGATTTTAAAAAGCTATGGGAGATTCTAGAAGACTGAAGAAGATTTTAGAAGGTTTTGGAAGATTTTAGAAAATTATGGAAGATTTTAGAAGACTACAATATTGTATTATAATTGCTTATAGTATGTAAAAATTAATTAAAATATATAATATGTTCATAGGTTCTAGTATGTCTCGGAATAGTTAATAAAATAATTAAAAAGAGATGATATAAGAAACTTTATTTTAGATTTTTTAATTATTTTAATTATGGCTTTTAAATTACATAGAATCTAAATATTTAATATGAATCGTTAACAAAAGATTAGAGCCCAAAGATGAAAAATCAAACTACTAAGAAGCTTATATAAAAGGATGAAGATAAAATTATGGATGAATAAAGGTAAGGGTTGAAGTTCTTCATTCCTATTGGTCTATAGTCATGCCAAATAGGCTTTGAGGAGGCTCTCTACAAGGAGAAGAAAGATTTTGGCAACTTCAAAGGAGAAATTTAAAAACCAAAGACTAGAATTAATAAGTTTGTTTTTTGTATTACAATTTTGGTCTAAAAATTAAGAGATTTGGAATTTTTATGGGAGAGAAGTAGGTGCTTGAAATTAAGATATACAAATAATATCTATTGTCACTCTTTTGAGGATTCAAGGAGTTATACAAGAACTTTTAGAGATCAAGAGGTGCGGTTGAAGAGGTGGTTTCAAGATCTACATTTGATTAGAAAGAATTATTACATTTAGAATTTGAAGAAGGCAACATTACAAGTCAAAGATAGTAAAGCGAATTCCAAGGCAATAAGTAGACTATTTTGTTGATAGTGATGGTTTTTACCATATCTTCAGCTTCTAGACGAATTTTTTTAAAAATATTTCTAAGAAGGTGAATCTTTGTGTTATAAAGCCATACATCAAAGTTTCATAGTATTTAGACATTTAGTTTGTGAGATATAAAGAATTTAATACATAAGTGTGTATAAACAAGAGTTTGAAGCTATTGTTAGGATTTTGACAATATCTATAGATTAGAAATGAATCAATAGTTAAAATTTGTTGTGGTCATTATTAAAAATATATTAATATATTACAAAAAAATTTGTACATATTTGGAAAAATGGATTAAAAATTATGGATTATTGAAATTTGTAAAAATTCCCTTTCTATAGGTGAAAAATGGTTTTAGAGTATTTGTTATATTTTGAGTATTTTGAAGGAATAAGATTTATGTATTAGATATAATAGCCCTATGAAGAAGTCTTTTATATAAATTTTGGGATTTTGTTATTTTGGATCTTGATTGAGTAATTAATGGTAACTAGAAGCTCCACACTTTCTTGAGGCAAATTCTCTCTATTACGACAATGGAAGGTTTAAAAGACTATGGAAGATTCTAGAATGTGGTGACTTAAAATATGTCCATGATACCACCTCTTCTTCTAGTAATGAGTTCCACGAGGAGATAAAATAATTTAATGACTAAATCACATACATAAGAAATATAAAATTTATTGGAATAGAGAAGCAACATATTCTGTCTTTTGGTCATTGATTATCAATTCAATAAGATCCTTGAAGTAGTCTTGATGACTTCTAAATATAACTTTTGTTGCACCAATATTCTATCAAAGAATTTTTTTCTTTATTGTGATTTTTAAAATATCCTCTAAACATAATTTTTGATATATCTAAAATCATCTTTCTAAGTTCAAGGAATATTTTTAAAACTCAGGCATTTGAATCAAGATTTTTGTGATGAGGCTCTATCTCCAAAGATTCCAAACATGGCCTTACTTGGTATTGGATTACTTCTTCTTCACCTTGCTTATGTTCTTCAAATCTAGCAAGATTTAAAAGTTACAATGGTTCACCAGTCACTTCTATGACAGAAGAATCTTCTAACTCTTATTCTTACAAATTCCTTCAAAATACAAAGATTTGATATGGTAATTAATAAGCTTCTAATAGGATCTATTCGATCTTAGAAAAAATGACTATATACAAGTAAAGGTCTTGGGATGGCTTTTCCTCTTTTATATTAGTCTTCAGCCGTTGATAAAAAAGTATCATTTAGAAGCTAAACGATATTGGTGTCTACAAAATCTTTAGTGGCGATTAAATCCATGTTTTTTAAGATATCTTTGATGGAATTTGCAAACTTTTTCAAATACATTTCTAAATTTTTTTAAAGATTCCTATATTTTTTTATTAACTCAATGTCTTTCCAATGGATGAAATATTCCCATCATCTGCATCTTATATATGAATCTAATATCTCATCCACTTTGTATTCAAGCTCTTAATTGACTTCAACTAAGATTGGTGGTAGAAGAGTTCTTTCATCAATAGTTGATTTATAATAGGTTTCTACAAATAAGATATAGAAGACTAGATGAATGCATATACTACTTGATAGTTCAAGATAAAAATTTATTGACTTTATTTATTGTAGAATTATAAATGGTTTAAATCTTTAATAGTCTAATTTCTGTGATGGTTGATTTGTTTGTATATTTTACTGAAGTAGCAATACATGATCTCCTATCTTGAACTTTGGTTGGTTTTGCGATAAATATCTACATAGTCTTTATACCAATCTTGAGCCATTTGCAGTTAAAAGTATAATTGTTTATGGATGGCCTTTAAATAAGTAGCTTGATTTATTGCAACAAGACTTCCTACATTTTTAATTTGGAATAGATTTTTTCTAAGGTAGTATCTATAGTTTGAAAAAAATAAAATTTATTTTGTCAAAGAATTTTTGATGTTATTATATGCAAACTTGGTCAATAATAGGAGGTCCATCCAATCATCTTGTTGATAATTTATAGTACAATAAAAATATTGTTATAAGATCTAATTCACTTGTTTTATTTGATTGTCAGTTTGAAGATGATAAGTTGATAGAAGATTGACCTTGACCTTCAAAAGTTAAAATAGTCCTCTCCAAAAATTTGATACAAATTATGATCATTGGTCTAAAATAATATCATTTGGAAGGCCATGTATTTGATAAATATTATTAATAAAAAATTTGGCTATTTCTTTTTTAGAAATAATCTTATTATATAGAATGAAAAGTAGAATTTTGATAAAACAATCTACCACTACAAAAATTTAGTCTTTTCCATTAGAAATTGGGAGGTCTATAATAAAGTCCATGGATAATAATTGTTATGGGCCCTTAGAAATTGGAAGTGGTTGAAAAAATCTATATGGCTAGTATCTTAGGATCTTAGCTTGGATACAAATTTTGCATGATTGGATGAATTTCTTCACCAATTTCCACATTTGAGGCCATTAATAATCTTTTGATATTAATTCCAAGATCTTATTGAAGCTAAAATATCGAGCTGCTAGAAGATCATGTCATGCTTAAAGAATTTGAAGTCTTGTAAGACTATGAGGAATATACAAGAGATCTTTGAAATATAACAATCCATCCTCAAACTTAAAATTATTGTTTCTTCTACCAATGTATTTTTTAAACGTTACTGAATGCTATCCACAAATGGATTTGTCTTCATTGCTGCTTGAATTTTTGTCTTGAAAGTTGTATCTGCATAGGTGGATATTATCAATGTCTTCAATTACAAATTGGATGGCTTGAATGTGATTGATTTTTTCTAATTCAATACAATATCTTTTATTCTTAGTGCAAGATATGACCATTGGAAAATGGCATCTTATTTTCCTTGAAGTTTTTTTAGATGATATGTAATCACAAAATCAAACCAAGATAATAATATGCTCTATTATACTTGACAACAATTCAAAACTTGAGCACTCATAAAATATTCCAAATATTTGTGAATAGTATATATCATAATCTTGTATTGAATCTCCTCTAATAAATGACACAATTCTTCAAAAGCATCAACAATTACTAATAATTATTTATTGTAGATCTTGTAATTGATCTCTACAGCTAAAAATTTTCAAGAAAAGAATGCTATTAGATAAAATTGACCATCATCACTAGTTTGAAAGAGCACAGATCCAAGTGCAAAATCTAAAGCATCAATTTCTAGAATGAATAGTTTTGTTGAATCTGCATTGTTATGTGGCGTGATCTTCTATCTGGAAATACATTAGATACCTAGCTATAGAGAATTTTCTTACAAATTATTGGTAAAATTCTAATAATTAATTTATCTTTATTAAAAAGAATAAATAATACAAAGATATTATTAAAAAAAATTTATATAAATAAATCCTCTTACATTTAAATAGGTTTGTATAAAAAACTCAAATTTACAATAAAATCCTTCAATAGCTTATTATCAAAGATATGAATTAGAAAAAGATGTATAATCTAATGAAAATTGTATCAAAGAAAAGTCACAAAATAGGAATCAGAAAGTATATATATTCAAAGGAAAACTGGAATCGCTATTGCCAAAGACTAGAAATATGAAGACTCTTGAAATTAGACTATGATCAGGAAAGGAGTTGACAAGAGTGAAGAAGGCTTCACTCTTGCCTCTATAAATACTATCTAACTGAGAGTTATGTGGCAATATTCTATAGGATTTCATACATGTGTCTAATTTGCAAGATACGTGTCAAACTTGCACAACAAATTTTCCACATGTGCGCCATGTACTTGGCTTATTCCGCAAGCTATCAACATGTGTGACAAATGGGTAGCTTGTTCTACAAGCTACCAACATGTGTGCCATGTGGCTAGCTTGTTGACTAAGTTTCTAACCTACCAATCACCTATAGATATGTATAAAGATAATTCCATATCTATGAAGTTTCTAAGAAGCTTCTCTATCAACTTATTTTACCTACTTCTATTGGTCTATATTACTTAGATAATTATTGGAGTAAATCTTATGTCTGTGACATTATCCCCCCTTCTAGGAACGAGTTCCACGAGGAGCGGTGATTACATGTTGAGGAAGTCCAAGATACGTTGAATTGTGCTTGCCACATACTCTGATCTTTATTCCATTTGAAGGTAGTTGATAGGTCCTTTCAGCCATCGATAATGTCCCATACCAAGGCGAGAGGACCATCCTCTAATTTGATCATTGTTAAGGCCTTTATAACTCCCTTCAAAGAAAACATTAGAAACACCATCAGGAATAGTTCCTACCTCTAAAAGTATTATTAAACATCGAGAGTCTCTTCCAAGGTCGTAATTCCAAACACATTGTATTTTACCATCAATCTGAGGAAGGACATGTCGTTCATGAGGATCTTCATCTCTATTCTGTCGTCTTGAAGGTTGTGATAGTTGTAATATTTCATCTGGTAAATCAGCAAATGATGGCTCTTAAGCCGAATTCACTGGTTGTTGATCCTCCATCTCTTTAGCACAAACAAATCTAAAGAAATAACAAAAAATATACAAGATAGGATGAAACCTCTAAAGAACCTACTTTGCTTTATAGCAAAGATTTTTTTGATTCTTTATCTTAATTTTGACGGATGTCATTGATGAAATGCATTGACTTTTAATAGTGCATTTGCTAGATTCTTGGATGGCTTCTATGTGCATTCACTAATATCGTATGTGCTTCAATGCACAAGATATTCCAATTGATTTTGGCGCCGCCTTGAATCTAAAATCTCTTCAACCTCGAATTTTTCATTGTTGTCCACTTCTATAAGAGGTGGTGGTATTTGTCTTCTTTCAGATATCCATTGTATTATGCGGCCTTGCACACATACGAAATATTATTTATCTCACATATTAATTCAAGCAGGTAGAAGGTTCCTTCACAATCTTCTCCAAATAGAAAGTATCCTGTTTCAATGGCGTCCATCATTGCTTATTTATAAATACTTGAAAATCACATTCATCCTCCAATGCTGAATTTTATGCTGTCTTTACAGCACGATTCCATTTTTGTCGTTCGAGTTTTACCGCACCATTGTTATCGCAGACGAGCTTCCGATAAACCATTTTCCAAATTCTTTCACATCGATTAATGTCCTCAAAGTCAAAAGCATCAAGTCGTGGGTGATAACCATAATTGGCAAAGAAAGGTGTTTGTTGCATAGAAGAATGTATTGTATTATTATAAGCAAATTCTGCCAATGGCAGAAGAGCTATCCAATCATCTTGTTGGTAGTTGATGGTATACCTTAAATATTGCTCCAAGACTTAATTCACGCGCTCTGTTTGTCCATCAGTTTGAGGATGAAAAGCTGAAGATAATTTTATGTCCACTTTTAAGATCTTGAAAAGGATTCTCCAAAATCTTGACACAAATTGAGTTCCCCTATCCGATATAATATCCTTAGATAACCCATGATAGCGATAGATATTATCAATGAAAAGCTTAGCTGTTTCTTCACCTGTGATAGATTTTGTGCATGGCACAAAATGTGCCATCTTGGTGAACCGATCTACTATCACAAATATAGAATCATAAGATCTTGAGCTTGGAAGATCTGTGATGAAATCCATAGAAACAGAAGACCATGGTTGTTTTGGAATAAGTAATGGCTAAAAAAGTCCAAAAGGTCGATGATGAGGAGTTTTGGATCTTGAGCAGATATCACATGATTGTACAGAGTCTTTAACTGCCTTTCACATTTGAGGCCACCAAAAATCTCTTAATATAAGTTCCAAAGTCTTGTTGTATCCAAAATGTCCTACCGCTGGAAAATCATGACGTGCTTGAAGAACACGTAAACGTGCTTCTCCTTCTGGAACATATAGGCATCTTTCAAAATATAGTAGATTATTTTTGAACTCGAATTTAGAAGAATCATGAGTCTTAGAAGAATTATTCTTGATATCATGAATAAGAGGGTTTGAAGACATACTTGACTGAATTTGCTTGAAAAAAGTTGAATCAAGAATCAATGTTGATTTCATTGCTCGAAGATGAAATTGCTCCTGTTTTAAGAGGGCTGTTCTTTGTTGCTCAAAAATTGCATCTCTTTCTTTTGGTGCAAAATAAGAACGTCTGGAAAGGGCATTGGACAAATCTTGTTGTTTTCCTAGCCAATAAGTGATAATAAACTCAAATCTTGACAAAAATATATTCCAACGAGTTTGACAACGATTCAATACACTTGTCAACATGAAATACTCGAGGTTCTTGTGATCAGTATATAGAATGATTAGACTAAAAGCGCCTTCTAGATAATGATGCCATTCTTGAAAGGAATCTATGATTGCAAGAAATTCTTTATCGTGGATCTCATAATTGATCTTGGTTGCTAAGAATTTTCTTGAATGAAAAGGTACTCGATAAAATTTATCGTTTGTTCCCATTTATGACAAAATCGCACCCAAGGCAAAGTTTGATGCTTCTATTTCCATAAAAAATACATTGAAAAAGTCAACATGATACAAGATTGGTGAAAAAACAAATGATGTCTTCGGAGCTTCAAAAGCTGCTTCCGCTTCTTGATTCTATTGGAGTTTGTCTTTATAGGTCAAACGTGTAAGTAGAGCTGCAACTTGAGAGAAGTCTTTGATAAAGATCCGATAATAATTGACAAATCTTAGAAAGTATTGGACATCTTTTACTTTCTTTGGAATCTTCCAATTCATGATTGTGTAGACTTTCTTAGAATCCATCATGAGACCATCATTTGAAAAGATGTATCCTAAAAAATCAGCTTGAATAATATGAAATACACACTTTTCTATCTTGGCGTACAATCTTGCATCCCTAAGTTTTTGTAATACTTAACGAACATGTATTTCATGTTTTTCTACGTTCTTAGAATAGATCAAAATATCGTCTAGATAGTAGATGATAAAATTATCTAGAAACTCACAAAAAACATCATTCATGAGATGTTGAAAAGCAGCTGGTGCGTTCGTAAGTCCAAAAGGCATGACATTATATTCAAAATATCTGTATCTGGTTCGAAATGCAATTTTCCATTCATCTCCTTCTATAATGCGTATTAGATTATATGCTCCTCTTAGATTTATTTTTGTGTAGATCTTAGCTTGATTTAACTGGTCAAAGAATCTTGATATCAAAGGTAATGGATATCTGTTCTTGATTGTGATCTTTTTGAGTCCTTGATAGTCAACACACATCCGCAATGATCCATCTTTTTTCTTCACAAATAGAATTGGATCTCCTATTAGAGATTTAGAATGGCATATAAAATTCTTTGCCAAATTTTCAATATCATACTCGAGTCAGCCAACTCATCTTCTGATAAACTGTAGATTGGTCCAAATAGTGGCTGAATTCTTTCCTTGAGGTCAATTGAACAATCATATGAACAATGCTCTAGAAGAATATCTGCATTTTTTTTCTCAAAAACGTCTTGATAATCCAAATATTGGCTTTGAATGCCACTTAAAGTCTTTACATTATCAGAAATGGATGTGGCATAAATAACAAAAGTTGATCCTTTTTTTGCTGCGTGTATAAAAGCTTTTGCACTTATAAATATGGATTTTATTATATTAGACTTATAGCTTTTTATTTGATCGGCAGGATATTTAATAACGTTTTGATAAAAGTCAAGTCTACAAGAATGCCCACTTCATATAGTTATATATTTTGAGCCCATAAAGTAAAAATGATTAGATGTAGATTTAATTAAGAGGTTACATAGCTATTATGACCATCTATTGTTACTTTTATAGGACGGATTTCATGAGTGACATCTCCACAAGACAATGGACGACCATTTATGACTTCTATATGTACGAATTTAGTTTTTTGTATTAAAGGTATTTTACGATTCTTAACAAATTGTTCATCTAGAAAGCATGCTGAGGCTCTTGAATCTAATAAGGCAGAGGCTCTATAGTTTTTTGATCCTAAATATACATCTATTATAAAATAAAGAGAGGGTTCTGAGGAGAGAATAGGACTTTCACTAGTAATCGTATAAGATTCTAGCTACATGGTATTGTGTTGTGGTTTGGCTACTATGTGAAAAAATTGTACATGTATATTTAATGTACAATTTACTACATAGTTAAATGAGAGCCATATTAGTGGACTATTATTGATTATAAGATGTGGTTAGATTGCTAGTTTAAAAAGGATCTATTAAAAGGATTATTATTAAGGTTTATACAATCTTATTTTTTAATAGTAGTGACTTTTGAAGTTAATTTTATATTGATAGTAACTTGTAAATATCTTAAGTCACCTTTGTTAGACATTGGTGATCCTTAAAATCTTATTTACTTCTTTTATTTGGTGCTTAAAGTACAAAGTATGTAAATCTTATAAAAAGAAGGATTAGAAAAGAATCTTTAGTATAAAAAAGATAGTTTGGCCATCTATGTGGATGAAAAGAGGTGGATGATAGAAATCTCTATTCTAATTGGCCAAAAATCAAGCCCAATGGGCTTTAAGGAGGCTGTCCAAGGGTTTATTAGGAGTTAGGGTTTGTTTTTTGAAGGGAGTCGAATATCAAAGGCTAAGATCATAAGGTTTAGGTTTTTGGATGTGGTTTAGGTACAAATTTTGAATGATTTTTATTTTTTATGAAGAAATTATAGGCACTCAAAATTAAGGTGTTGATTTTGAATCTACTATCACTCTTTTGGATATAACTCGCGCATACAGAGAGAAATCAAGGATTGGCAATTGGGATTAAAGAGAGCACTTTTACAGCTACATTTTTTACATATAGCTTGATAAAATCCAAGCTAAGATGAAGGAGATATTGAGAGTTGAAGTTAGTACTTACAAACTTAAGGGCAGTAAGTGACCTGCTTATATAGTGGTTACATTTTGAGCTATATCTTAGGCAATTTGATAGATTTTTGACTCAAAATTTTCAAGAGTATATATGTTTATGTCACAAGACTATGTGCAAAAATTTTGTGGTATTGGAATTTTGGATTTGTAAGATATAAAGAAAATAGTGCTCAAGTGTCTCTGAGCTAGGGTTTTAAGTACGTGCTAGGGATTTTGAGATATCAGAGGATTAAAAATGAATTTATGGTTGATTTTTTTTTGTAGTAAAATTTAAGAGGATTATCTATAATTTGAATTAAATTTTATAGAAACTAAATAATTAGATCAAGAGTTATTGGACTCTAAAATTTAGCAAGAAATAAGTCCTTGCGGGTGAATAAAATTTTGAAGGATTTTTGTAGAAATTTGAACCCTTTTTATACAGACCTACTTGAATACAAAAGAGCTTATATATATAACTTCTCTTTTGAGAGATTCTTGTATTATTTGTCTTTTTTATTAAGGACAAATCACCTGTTGGATTTTTGCCATCAAATTTCAAATAAACTCTCCATAGCGAGGTACCTAGTGTATTCCCAGATAGAATACCACGTCATACGACAACAATCTCTATTGTAGCTGGACAAATTTTTTTTCCGATATGTTATCTTCTTTGTTAGCTATACTCCTCATTTTATAGTTGTATCATTTTTTTGGACAATGTTGAGCAGTGTGCTTAGGTTTTCCACAATATAAACATAATCCTCTTTGACGACGCCAAATCTTTTCTTGTTCAGTAAGAAGTTTAAAACGTACCGCATCAATTTGCATGTCTTTTTTTTTTTGAATGTACGTTTTGTGAGGACGTTGATGTTGCCATTGAATAATAATGTTGAGGCTCTCTTGTACGATTCTTGGATCAAAACTCAAAAAGTCGATTGTCACACTTTACAATAAAATCAATTACTTGACTTAATGTTTGAGGATTGGGTAAATTAAATATTAATTTTTTTACCTCATATTGTAATCCATAGAGAAATTGGTTGATGAGTGCAGCATCATCCCACTTGATATTAGTCACTAGTTGTCAAAATTGTGAAGCGTATAATGACACTGATCGATTGCCTTATCGTAGGATGCAAATCTTGTTAATAGCAACACGGATTGCATCATGTTCTCCATACATAGATCAAAATTCCACTAAAAGTGCATGCCTCCAAATTATCCAATATTGGATCATGTCGTTCAAGAAAAGATGAAAACCATAATAAAGCAGATTTCAGAAGTAACGTTCTAATAAATCTAACTTCAAATCCTTGCATAGGATAACTCTGAGGTTGAAGTTCAATCACCAGTTGTACTTGATTGAAGAATCCTCGAAACTTAGATCTTGTGCCATCAAACTTCTCAAACAAACTAATTTTTGGTTCTCTAATATTTTAATGCCGTTCCATCATAGGTGAGGTAGTATGATTTAGTGTAGATACTGACGCAGCTCCAACCATTTCTATATCTTCACTTCCTGCTAATCTTATTGCTCCTTGTGGTGGTAAACTGAGTTGATGCATTACAAGGATTAGCTCTCTCATTTGTTCTTATATTTGTGCCATTGCACTCTTCATTTCCGCAAGCTCTGCCATGATAATACAATAGGAAGGAAGGTGTCTACTCTCACTTCAAGAAATGCAGAATAACACACTCAAAAGAAAAAATTCTAGAAACAATATCAATTTAGAAGTTGGTACTCCACAACTTCTAAAATGCTTATGTCTTATTAAGAGAAAGGGATAATCCACTCTTAATTAAGAAAAGACAAAGCTCTGATACTGTATGTGTACTCTTGTCAATCTGTCAAGGACATGAACTAGAAAAAGATGTATAATCTAATGAAAATATATCAAAAAAAAGCCACAAAATAGAAATCAGAAAGTATGTATATTCAAAAGAAAACTGGAATCGCTATTGCCAAAGACTAGAAACATGAAGACTTTTAAAACTAGACTAGGATCAGGAAAGGAGTTGACAAGAGTGAAGAAGGCTTCACTCTTGCCTCTATAAATACTATCTAATTAGAGCTATGTATTCTATAGGGAATTCTTGTATCTAATTGCAAGACACATGTTTAACTAACAACAATTTTCCACATGAATGACACTTGACCTACTTCTATTGGTCTATATTACTTAGGTAATTACTAGAGTAAATTTTATGTCCGTGATACTTATTCATCGGCAAGGATTTATTTCTTTTTAAATTTTAGAATCCAATAACTCTTGATTTAATTATTCAATTTCTATAAAATTTTCTTCAAAATATAGATAATACTCTCAAGCTTTATAATAAAAAAAAAAATCAATTTTAGATTTGATTTCAATTGTCTAATATCTTAAAATTCCTAATAAGTACTTAAAATCCTAATATATGAGGTCCTATAGAACAAAATCCTAATGCTATAAAAATTTTGTACTTAATCTTATGACATAAACATATATACTTTTGAAAATTTTGAGCCAAAAATTTATCAAATTGCCTAAAGTATAGCTCAAAATATAACCACTAATTAAAGAGGGTTACTTACTTTCTTTTTATTACAAGCACTAATTTCAACTTCCAATATCTCCTTCACTATAGCTTTGATTTTATTAAATCATATACAAAAAGTATAGCAAAAAAAGTATTCTTTTCAATCCTGGTCATTAATTCTCTATTGCTTTCTATATATGAGAGTTATGCCTAAAAGAGTGACAATAGATACAATTTTGACACCTTAACTTTGAGCGCCTATATCTCTTTCATAAAAAGTCCAAATTACACAAAATTTGCACCAAAACTATATCCAAAAATCCAAACTTGCTAGTCCTAGCCTTTGATATTTGAATCCCATCAAAAAAAGATCCTAATACCTAATAAGCCCTCGGACAACCTCCTTGAAGTTCATTGAGCATGATTTTTGGCCAATGGGAATAGAGACTTCTATCATCCATCTCCATTCATCCATATGGATGGCCTAACTATCTCTTTTCATATTAAAAATTCTTTTCTAATCCTTTTTCTAGTAAAATTTATATAATATGTATTCTAAACTGCAAATAAAAGAAGTGAATAAAATCTTAAGGGTCACCAATGTCTAACAAGGATGACTCAAAATATATAAAGTTATTACTAATATAAAAATCAAATTCAAAATCACTATCAAAATATATATATATATATATATATATATATATTATATAAATCTCAATAATAGCCGTTTTAAACAAATTCTTTTTAAATTAACAACTTAATCATATTTTATAATCTATAAAAGTCTATTAATATGGCTTTTATTTAATTGTATAATAAATTATATATTAAATATATATATATATATATATATATATATATATATAATATTTTTATATGGTAGCCAAATTACAATACGATAGTGTGGATAAATATAAAAATTGAAGTGAAGGAGTCTTTTAATTTTTTAAATGCTTCTTCGGCCTTATTGTCCCAAATTAAATTTTTTCTTGCCTATAAGTCACATTAATAGAGCTGTAATCTTGAAATAATCTTTCATAAAGATTTTATAAAAATTTACAAATCCCAAAAAATATTATATATTTTTAATTGATGATGATTTTTTCTATTCTATAACAATTTGTATCTTTTTTAGATCTATAGAAATCCCATCTTTAAAAGCAATATATTCTAAAAACTCGATTGATGGTTGATAGAAAGAGTACTTCTCTAATTTGGCATACAATCTATTTTCTGGTAGTTTTTCTAATATCATACATATATGATATTCAAATTTTTGTTCATTCTTAGAGAAAATCAAGATATTATCTACATGGATGACTACAAAGTCATTTAAATGTTCTTATAAGATGTCATTCATCATATGTTCAAAGACTGCATGTATATTTATAAGTCCAAAGATATAACATTGTATTCAAAATGTCCATACATTGTACAAAATATTGTCTTCCATTGATCTCCTTCTTTGATCTTAACTAGATTGTATATGTTTCTCAAATCAATCTTTGTAAAGATCTTTGCTTGTTCTAATTATTCTAATAATCTTAAGATTAATGGTAATGAATAGCGGTTTTTTATAGTTATCTTACTCAAACATCAATAGTCAACATACATATGTAAAGAACCATCCTTCTTCTTCACAAACAAGATAAAAGCTCTTGCAAGTGATTTTGAATGTTTAATAAAATTCTTGGCTAAATTTTCATCAATATATTTTGGCAAGGCTAAAAACTCTGTTTGTAAGAGATTATAAATTAGACCAAATAGAGGTTGAGCTCCATCTTATAATTCTATTGCACAATCATAAAGACAATGTTCTAATAACATGTCTGCTTTCTTTTTTTCAAATATGTCTTCAAGATCATGGTATTGACTAGGAATATCTTGTTTCAGTTATTTTGTTAGATCTTTCATTAGAATAATACACAATACAAATGCAGCCCCTTTCTTTGTTGTTTATATAAATGCTTTAGCTCCAAGAAATGAAATAGCACATCATTTCTTCTTTTGATATTTGGATCTTAAAAAAATCTTTTATAAATTTTGATCAATATCATAATTATATAATTCAAACCAAGAGAGTCTAATGACAATAGGATTTGTTAGACATTGAATGATGTTGAAAACAATATGTGATACTTGATTTCCTAGTATCACTTCCAATGGTTAGATTTCTTCAATAATATCCCTTGATGTAGGGTTTTGTCTATCAATGACTTCAATAGGTGTGGAATGGATCTTCTTTATAAATACTAAGTTATACTTGGTTGCAAAACTTCTATTCATAAAGCATATTGAGGCTCTAGTATATAAAAGGACTTTAATAGAAATCTCTTGTTTTAGAGTTCTTATATGTACAAGAAGTATAAAACAAGATATTGGATTCAAAGATAAGAAGAGACCTTTTTTTGATACTTTAGATTTGAAAATGTCCAACCGCAAGGTCCTTACTATGGCTAGACGTCTTTGTTTTTTGACCTCTCTAATTCAGATGTTATATCTCATGCCTTAAATTCTCTAGACTTATTTGAACAATTTGATGCCTTGTGATTAGATCTTCTATAATATAGACATAGATTCTCTTGCCGATGTTTAGTCTTTTTTTGTTGGTATTAATGGCTTGAATTGAATTGCATCAATATGCATGGATTCAAGATTTATTAATGGCTTCTCTAATACTCTTAAAGATGTAGCAGACATACCTTGATAGGAATTGCTAAAAATTAATTGTCTTTCTTGTAGTAACTAAAATAAGTGATTGTCACAAGTAATAGCTTAAGATATGAGTTCTTCTAAGCTTTTAACCATTAACATTGTGATCAATAAATTCTTCGTATTATCTTTTAGACTATAACAAAATCAAGTCATAAAAGTCTTATTATTTTAATTAAGATCACAAATAAGTTGTTGAAATTCTATGATATAAATTGCAGCTAAATATTATCCTTGTTGTAGGTTTTGAATCTTCTTTTTTGCCACCCTCTCTTGATCACTATCTCTAAATACAATAATAAATCTTTCTATAAAAGCCTCTAAATTATATAAGTTTGGAGCATTCTTTTCTAACAATGGAGCAAACCATGATCAAGCACTTTTTGATAAAAAAGTGCTTATAAAGTGACTTAAGTGAATCCATCCAAATAACAAGAAGAATATAATCATAAATAAAACTGTACTTGTTGCACAAATCTTCAAAAGTTGGATCTTGTTCTATCAAATTTATCAAGCATATTAGCCTTTGACTCCTTCATAATAATCCTTGGAGCTTTTAGAGAGATTACGTGTATAACTTATTTAAAGCTTGCTTCTCTCAATCAAATAATCTTTTGTTGCAAATTATAAGTTTTTCACTTAGTTTCTTTAAATACTTGCTTTATTTGTGGTTTTTTTTTTGGATTGCAAAAGAATGCCATTTTTTTTTATATAGTATCTAAAAAAGCTCAAATATCTATAAGACTCACCACTTTATTTTCTATTTTTGAAGATGTACCTCCCATGGTTTGATCTACTTTTATGTTAATAAAAAATAAAAAATAAATAAAAAAATCAACGAGCTGTTAGTATAGTATTTTTTATATTAAAAAGAAATATTTCTAAACAATATTAATCTAGAGGAAGATAATCCGCAACCTCTAAAATGCAATGATATATTCTAGAAGTAAGATAATCCATCTTTCCAAAAAAAGATCAAACTACAACAAATAAGCATATCAGTCTATAAGGAGGTAATCCACTCTTCTCTAAAATACAATAGTATCTTCAAGAAGAGGAATAATCTAATCTCTATCAAGAGATCGAAGCTTTGATACTATTACTTAGATAGTCTTGCCAAACTGTCAAGTATACAAGATTGCGGATTAGCAAAGAGACAACAAAAAGATTATAAAATTAGAATGATTTCAAGAACAAAAAACTAGATAGATAAGAACAAAGAGCTAGATAATTGACAAGAATAAGAAATTAGATTGATATGAAGAAACAAAGCAGCACTTTGAATTGTTCTAAGACTTATGTTGGCAAGACTAAAGTGTACTTTGGTCTTGTCTCTTATTTATACTGTAAAGCCTATGTCCTATTAAACCTTTTAAAAATATCTTAGAAGATTCTAAAAGATTAAAGAAGAGTCTAAAAGATTGAAAAAGATTCTAGAAGATTGGGACAAATTTAAGAAGACTAAAAAAAATTCTAAAAGATTTTTAAAGGCTACAAGAGGTTCTAAAAGATTTTAGAAGATTTTAGAAGATTATAGAAGATTTTAGAAGATTAAAAAAGATTCTAGAAGATTTTGGAAGATTTTAAAAGATTAAAGAATATTCTAGAAGATTCTAAAAGATTTTAGAAAACTATAGAAGATTTTAAAAGACTACAAAAGGTTCTAGAATGTGGTGATTTGAAGTATGTCCTTAACACCTTGTATAGTTGGGCTCTCTTTCCATTTTAGATTCTTAGTATAAATTTTATGTGTTAATGAGTCTTTCTTTGTATTTGCCTACAAACCTTGATATAGGCACTAATTTCGATCTACAATTATATATATTTATAAGGTAGAAAGATAGTAGATTGACAATAAGTTCTTCATTTATTTTTAAAACTACTACAACTTGTAATAATTATATAGTATGGTTTATCAAATTTATCAATCTTATATTTAGCAACTAATTAAATTAGTTGTGAGTTTCTTGTTGAACATCTTATGTTTAGAGGTTGAAAAAATTAGATATATATGTATATATATAAGCATTGATTGGATTTCAAAACCATAAATAATTTTATAGAGACATTTTTAAAATAGAAAAAAGTAGAAGGTGAGCATTGACTAATTGGTTGTGATAATTTAGACTTGTTCCAGATTGAGAACCGGCCGTAACTTTGATTTTATCAAACCCTGTGAACAAATTATGAGCGCAAATTGCACACAATGGAACTCAGCAGCGGAGGTTCGGAACCGAACCCCGAATGGCGCTTTATGCCGAACGCAGCTTCTTTGGTCTGGAAACCGAGCCTGAATCCGAACCTGTGGTAGGGTTTGTAAAATGGACTGTGAGAAGCTAGTTGGACCTCTCTCGGTTTGTCCTCTCCTGCTCTGTTCTTTTTCCGAGCGAACTCGGGCCGTCACCGCCAGTCATCATGAGGTGGGTTCGGTGCTTCCTCACGACTGACTTCATGGATTATATTGCATTGCGACAAATATCAGCTAAGTTATTGGTAGAGTGGATTTTATTGTGTGATTTAGGTCCGGTGTAAGATTTGCACGATTTCAGTGAAATGTAACCCTCTAGGTTTGGTGTTGGCCTATCGAGTGTATGTTTTGCGTCTATCAGACCTTTCGGTAGAAGTGTGGCTCGATTTCCAGCTATGTCTGCGTAGGAATTGCCTTTGTTAGAGACTCCCAATAAGGAGATTTTTTTTTTTAATTTTTAATTTTTTAAAATTAGATTAAATTAAATTAAATTTTTTTTTCTGGTTGATTTCTAAGAGGATAATGATTGTTCTCTTCAAGGTCTTTACACAAAATATGAGCCCTAATCTTCATACTATGTGATTGACTGGCCTGTTATCTCATGCATCCCTGTTATTCAGGTCGTGACAGTCAGGGAACACGAATATGAAATTTTGGAAATTAGGTTTACGACTCTGGTACTTTTGATGATATGGAACTGAAATAGAGTTTGATGTATTTTTCATCAGTAAGCTTCAGAGTGATGTTTTGAGGGAGGCGATCACTCAGATCGTGTCCGCAGCCAAGGAGAAGAACAGGAAGTTCACAGAGACTGTTGAACTTCAGATCGGCCTTAAGAATTATGACCCCCAGAAAGACAAGCGCTTCAGTGGCTCCGTGAAGCTTCCCCACATTCCTCGTCCTAAGATGAGAATTTGTATGCTTGGAGATGCCCAACATATTGAAGAGGTATGCTCATTCTCAAATTTTGATTCTTTCGATTTGTTGATGGTGCCAGCAATTGAATAAAATTATCTAGAATTTTCTGCTCTGGACCTCATCTCACTGGCCTTAGTATACTAAAACTAGAAATTACCAACCTTTAATTGATAATGAATATTTGCTAATGTCATGAGTTTCTTTTGGTCGTAACTCGTCACAGGCGACCAAGAATGGTATCGAGTGCATGGATGTCGAGAGCTTGAAGAAGATGAACAAGAACAAAAAGTTGGTGAAGAAGCTGGCTAAGAAGTACCACGCTTTCTTGGCTTCCGAGTCAGTCATTAAGCAGATCCCTCGTTTGTTGGGACCTGGTTTGAACAAGGCCGGAAAATTTCCTGCGCTTGTATCTCACCAAGAATCGCTTGAGTCTAAGGTGCTAGAGTCCAAGGCTATGGTCAAATTCCAGTTGAAAAAAGTGTTGTGCATGGGAGTTGCTATTGGTAACTGCGGAATGGAGGAGAAGCAGATCTTCCAGAACACCCAGATGGGTGTAAACTTCCTTGTGTCCTTGCTCAAGAAGAACTGGCAGAACGTGAGGGTGTTATACTTGAAAACCACCATGGGTGCCCCCGTACGCATTTATTAATTACGGAACTTGGCTTGTAAAGCGTGTATCTGGTTTGCATTTTTTTAAGAAAGTTCAGTCTATAACCTCCTTTTTAATACACTGGATCTTCTTTCCACCACATATTCGTGAGTATTTGAGGCTGACTATCGACGATACTTTTTCGATAATGTCAACAATACATATCTTGTTGGTAAACCGTGCACGGTTTAGCACCCTACCATTTGTCACAGCTCTCTACAAATGCCTGCGTATTTGAGATGAAATACGCAATGACGTGTGCTATTTCAACGTCACAGCTTCCAACTGCATGGGCGGCTGTAATGTACACCAGAGACTAGTTGAAGAAATGTTGCAAATCATCGTCATTGTTATCGTGACAATGTCCGTTGTCATTTTTAATGCGGAAACGCTACTATTTACGTGCCATGTTTAAGTCCATGTTCAAGCAAGTTGAGTAGGCTGATATAATTCTACATTGTAATCTTTCTAATGTTAGCATTTCAGCTTGAAAATTGCGAGAGAATAAACTGAGATAAATTGTAGCACAGTGGATCCTTGCTGCGCACATTCAACAGGCTTCAACCACCTGCGTATTTAGCTTGGAACATCAATCATCAATTACCGCAATCGAAGAAAAACAACAATCATTCTTTGAAAATGTATGAAACAATACATTCTTACATTGTACAATGTATTAACACTTTCCAAAGAGCAAATGCACCCAGATAAATGCCATCACAACTACTCTATGATTTGGGACAAATCTGACACCGATTTCTCTATAAAAGTATGTCTTGCGTCAGAGCTGCAACCTCACGTAAGAATGTTCAAACTGGGTTTGAACACAACAAAATTCCTGCTCCAACCTGTACCAGACACCTATATCTGCAAATGTGTCGAGACGCGAGGTAAGAGTTGTGCACACGGCCCTGCCCAGCAGCAGATACGAGGCACTAGATCATGAAATACTGTACAATGGGCAGTGCACACAAACGTGTCGGAATGCACAAATGCTCATATTTGGGGAACAACCTCCAGCCTCCGCAGATAATAGGCTCAACACCTTGAGAAACGCAAGCGGTGGTTCTCGGATTCTAGCTCTCGGACATGTAGCAGTGCCACCTGTTACAGCAACAATCTTCTTGTCATCATGCTGAAGTTTTTATGACGACTCTATGAGACTGAATGTTTGCTGCTAAAGGTACATTAAAACGACAAAACAATAGAATAAGCGAGAAAAGATTTAAAAACCGACTTTTCTTAATTGAATTTTAAGAGATATAACATGACTAACCTTCAGTTTCCTTCTCATCTCTTCATCGTCACTTTCTCGAAGCTGCCGTTCCTCTTCCAACACAATGTGCAAACTATCCCGTTCTCGAATGATTTTCTCTAGATTGCGCCTGTAAACTGCCTGTTGTTGCTCCAAATCTAGAAGCTGCTCTAGCCACAAGAATAACATTAACTATGGAATTGACACGCCCCATCAGAAAAAGGAATTGTACTAGTATCAATAATAAGTTGAGAAACTACAGATCCGAAGCACATCTGAACTCCATACAAAGTGGACAATGTGGAATACAAGCCAATTTACCTGAGCCTCTAATTTACGATTACGTTCGATTTCAAACATCAGACTCTGTTCACTTGCCTCCTCCAACCTCCGGCACCTGAATACACCCAAGGAAAAATCCGAAATCAAGACTTAGCGACATGTAAAGATCCATGATAAGGTGCATATCATGAAAACCAACTTGTATTTTTACATGTGAGTAGATATGTTCTCTGCAGCAGCAGCGAAACATGTTTGTAAAATGTTGAGGAATTCGAACCTTTCTCGGATTTGCTCGTTTTCATCTTTCAGTTGTTTCAATATCTCAAGTTCTACTAATGGCTTATGGCCATTGGAGGTTGCTGGGTGCTGCTGCACCTGTGGAGCAGGAGAAGCAACATCTGCAGCAGCAGCCCTCCTTACAAACTGAACCACCGACCACGAACAAGATTACATATTTAGAAAATAATGATAAGTTTGGTTGTACACTCTATTATCCTGCATTAAATTATTAAAAGGAACTTCAGACTTCCATACGACCGGTCAATACCGGTAAACAAAGTCCTGACTTCTAAATACAGGAAGTCATAATTTAATTAAAACGTAAATACTGATGCAGCAAAAGGTCAACATGTAGAACGAAAGTACCATTCTTCCAAGATCTTCTAACGACTTCCGGCTAGGAACACCCTCCTTAGGACCAGGCTCATTATTCTGCAGCATCACAAGAATTACATGTTAGCATCACAAGGCATACAAAAGAACATGGCAGGCATTGCATACTTCGAGTTAACAAGCAAGTTCTTCCAATTCAAAATCATACTTGGCAGAAAGAAGGTAAGACATAAGTCTGAGGAGTACCTTAACCACACAGGTGCCATTGGTAAGAGAACCACTTCTAGATATTGCAGGAGCAGGTTCATATTCAGGACGTAGCCTTATTGATGTGCCCTCTCCATAAGTTCGCAAAACCCCTCCAATCTTCCGTCCTTCACTCATTGAGTTGGAAGGCAAAGAGAGGCGCAGCTCTGCATGAGGATCCGAAATTGGAGACGACATGGTAGAACCTTGACCCCTATTCGTCGCGGCCTCTGCAAACCAACATCCTCAGGAATGTTACCCGAACCAGAAACTTGAAAACATTCACATCAGTTTCTGCTTTCTTGTGTATAGAATATGTTGTATGTACATGTACATGTACAAGAGTAAATTAGATGCAAAATACAGTCCGCGTTATAAAAAATCAATGCATCTTCAGAGAGACAACGAAAAGACACATACAAAGATAAGCTCTCAAGAGTGACATCATCAAACATACCTCCAGGCACAGGGGCAGGTGGAATACTCTTCTTCTTACTCTTTTTGTTCACATAGCCTACTTTATGGCAATTGTTTGCCCTGTAGAAGTGTACATCATGAAGTATTAGAACCAAGACTAGTGACAATCATTTGCAAGAAAAGATTTTTTAATTAGTGGATAACTTGTGATGAGCTGAAGAGCAAAGCAAAGCACCAGTAATTCTTCTGCATCTGCAACAAGCGAGATTCTAATCGTGAAAGCACGGTAGTGCGCTCAAATCCTTGCTTGTCATGAGCAGGTTCTACAAAATTAGCCTCTAAAACTCCTGCAAAGCGACAAAGGTCACATGAGAAAGACTACTCTAGCTCGTAGAAAGCATTTTCAGTGACACCTGATTGTCCAAGTTAACTACACAAAACAGCATTTGGAAACCGTCAACATCGGTGCAGTTAGTCTTGGGAAAGGGACTCAATTCACATTCTCAGTTCCAAGCGAGACATTACTTACCTATAATACCCCGCCCATCGCTGCCAGTACAGTTCCAAATTTTCCAAAATGGCTACAAAAGAAAAAAAAGAAAGAAGATAATTTCATTACCATCCATCCCACAACTGATCATACGACTAAATGCATTCAGGTGTGAAATACACTCTGAAATGACTCAAGCTAAGCTTTAAAAACTTCGCTTAAACGACTGCTTGAAATCAAACAGTGTCTAGAACGATGCAAAAGAACAAAATAAAGAATTTGTATGCTCCAAGTTGGAAAATGCAGTTGCACAGATAACAGTAGATTACAGAAAATAAATGACCTTGATTAGGCGATTTTTATGGTAAACGTTGAAGCCTTGAATGTTTACATGGTCCTTAGCATCCTTCACAAACCCGATGGTCACCACTGCCAGCATCTGTGAATCACAATTTACAAACGTTATGCCCAAGTTTCACTCTTCGTAATTAAAGTTCGGTACCTACACATCCACATTTTGAAGACTAAAATGGGCAAGGCAAACGAGTTATACGTATGAAAAGCTATGCAAAAAGAATATGGAATCAGGTAGATTATTACATCAGTTTCTTTAGCTACATGATCAGCCCCACTCTGTGGCCTGTAGGTGAGTTCTTGTGTAAACATCAAGTCGTCTATAAGGTTGTGGTGTTGAACTTCTTGTCCTCGGAGAATGATTTTGAAGCCAGGTGGCATCCTCAAGTACAGAATGGAAACATAACTCTGTCACACCAACAAGCAATCGTGTACATCTGAGAACTGAGCTGCCAGTTTGAACAAAGAAAAAACGAAAACAAAGATAAAGACCAATATGTTACGTCCTCATAAACATTATCTGCAGTTTTACTCAGTAAAATTGATGATCATACATTGAAAACAGCAAGGTAAAGTACATAGAGAAGTTGATGTGAGATAGAGAGGAGATATGACGTACCCGCAGTGAGTGACGGTAGGTGAGATAATGGCTAGAGTTAGGAAATCGTTGAGCCATTTGTATTTTTTTCTCGTCGCGATTAGCTCCTCTTATTTGAATATCCTACACCTCCGGAAAAAAATAGTTATGTCACTGTTCCACTAGTTCTGGGAAAGCAGCAAATTAACACACCATGATTGTACAACCATACCCTCTCTGCATCAGATAATCTTTTAGAGTTCTAAGAATCCTTCATTAAATATTACTAAAATAAGATACCCTAGTTCAGAAACAGATAGTGGGGCTACTCACACAGGGATCTGTGTCGAAGTCCAGCTCGAGTTGGCCCTGATCGTCCTCCCATAGATTGTACAGAACAATCTTTGTTCCATGGTCCTTCATACCTGTAAACTGCGAAGGCAACGGCCATTCATAAAAAATTTCAAACATGACTTCATTTCAAACATTAAGCTCCCTCATGAAGGTTAGTTAATAGCAAGTGGGAGATTTCCGAACGAACATTTAGATACTTATGTGATCGTTACAGTTGGTTTAGAGCACTAATTGCTCATTTCCAAAGACATCACAATTACGTTGTTCCTGTGTATGACTCCTTGCAGATGAAATTCTGCAGAAAATTGTAGAGAAGATCAACCCAGCATAAAGATCTCATTGTTCAAAAGATGATACTTTCCATCGATAGATGCACTAACGTGAACACATTCGATTCAAAGCTTGAAAGAACACAAACCTGGTCAAATAGTTCTTCCTCACTGCCGTAAGGAGACCAAGACTGTATCAATTCTAGGTTATGAACCCAGTCATTCAAAGTTGTCCTCATCATCTTCCACACCTCTCCATCTCCAATCTCATAA
Organism: Physcomitrellopsis africana; assembly: GCA_036785485.1. Lineage (NCBI taxonomy): Eukaryota > Viridiplantae > Streptophyta > Bryopsida > Funariales > Funariaceae > Physcomitrellopsis > Physcomitrellopsis africana. The sequence continues at coordinate 89,055 of JAWRVF010001089.1, forward strand.
TCGATCTGCACACGTGAATAACCTCTTCAGACTTTATTCATCATATTAAAAATTTATCCATATCGTAATATACGTCACCCTCCATCGAAAACTTTCACGACTCAGCACCAAAAACGTTCTAAGAAAAGTTGGTCATAATCCCTACACAGGCAAGTGAAAGAATCCATAACTCTATTCTTGAAAAGCCTTTATCATGGACACAAAATTCTCCCGACTAATCCAGTCTAATAATGCTTCAATATATGATGCGTCAAATAAAAGTCAACAACTCACCATTGGAACAACAATGTCATCATGTCCAGTTTGTCGTAAGAAGGTAAAAGATAGCATACCGATACTTTGAGTAGCTCTGTCCACCAACCAGGTCAAGGAAGATTTTGTAAATAAATAAATTACTACCCTTCAACCACCAAACTAAAGCAACTTCTCATCCTCACTTGATAGACAAGAACCAGACCGAGTTATAGTGTGCTTTAACAACGCAAAAACCTCTAACGTGATAAAGTAACTGAAAGAGAGCATGAAAAGAGTGATAGCCTAATGGAAACAGTTGTCTTTAGGCGAAATCTAAGAACGTAGTCTCATGTCCGGCCCATCGTCTAAGGTGGTGACCAACCTATGTCCGTTTAAAGCACGAGATCGGGAAAACACAATCACATCGGCACCAAGGCGCATGGTACTCGTCTTGAAACCATTTCCATCTGCAGATGTGAGCAGGTAAGGCATTGTCAAATCGAAACGAGTCATCTGAATAAAAAAACTGGATCGAACTGAATTGAAAGGAATATTAGAATAAAGCCACAAGTACACCTACAAATGTCAGCAAATGACATGTTGAAAATTTACAAAAAAGAATGCCAAAAATTGCCAGAGGTTTCTAGATAGATGGAAAAGATAATCGTCTCAGAAAACAATAAGCTTTGAAGAAGAGAAGTACATTGACCGATGGTGTTGGCACTTTTGCTCTTTGCGGAGTATCCAAGGGACATGCATTGACGCATCCGGTCGGGAGTCATCCCACCACCATCATCTGAAAATCGTACATGCAACTTAGAGAAAACATCACCAAGACGGCTGTAAAAACGAGTGTATGTTTAAGCAAACATCGTTTCATGAAAAACGAACCCCGAACTGGAGATACTATGAACCAAACAATTTGCTCACTGAGATAGATAAAAATAAAACAGCAGGTAAACCAACAAACGAAATTTATGTTTTCTTAGGTTTAGTTTGGAAAACCCCAATGTGATCAAGTATACAGAAAGAACGCTTTTGCCCAAAAAATGGCATGCCAGTCAGAAGTTCTTACCTTCAATGACGAGCATAGGAGAGCGGTTTCTGGGGTGCAAGGACACATCTACGTTCACAAATGTTGCGCCATTTACAAACTGCAGGTTGCCAAAAACGATTTACCCACTGTGAATGAGTACGACAGAATTTTAATATGATCCGTTATGAGAAGTTGGGTTCAAAAGAAGTGGACATCGGACAGCTGATTGACAATACTCTATCTTCAAGCTTCAAATGAGTAACACAATGAATAATGAGTTCCTACTGTAAATAGAGTCAAATAGTAGATGATGTGTAAGAAGGAATTTTAGGAACAAACAGTAAAGAACAGTATTTTTGACAGTCATGCATTTGTTACTGGAAGACATAGTATACCTCGTCCACAGCATTGTCCACTAGTTCGGCGACAGCTGCAAAACATTCAACATTTAATTTAAAACTACTAAAAGATCAATAGCGCCCAAACAACCTAGTCTGACGAAACAAAACAAAATAAAATTCAACTATCACGTGCACTAAGGAGTGAGCTTGCATAGGAACAGGAATCGTTAAAACCTAGCTTACAGGGACTTCGAAGTTAATCAAATTCTACAGTTATGCTCATGCTGAAGATGGTACTTCTTAGTAAGAAATCGGTTCTGGCGGTCAGAAATTGCCCGGATAGAGCACAAAAACTAATGACTACTTCAGAGATTCCAACCACAACCTCGAATTGTAAGCATGAGATAAATGATATGAGTGAAAAGTACCTCCAAGAGCCCATCTGTGACTAGTTGCATTTGAGTGCAGAAACTTCGGGTGAACCCTAACGTGGTCAATTGCACCTGAATACATGACATAAATCGATCAGATAATATCATTGCCTGCCTGTGACTACAATCTATATATTCAATAATACATTAGCCTCGTGCATGATCCGAAATATAAAAACCACGCTAAGCTTTGGCTATTATATTGAACCACGCAAAAAAGGCTTCGTCTCCGAGCCACTACTGTTCCAGACGAAGCAGCGTCTCATTGTATATTAACCTGAATAATAGTGCTACAAACCTGAATGTCTACCAAAAAATTCTCCTTTCATGATATTAATAACTGGCCTCGCACAAATGCCTAATGTAGTGAGTTTTCAGTAAGCTTACAAATATAATGCGGAAGGAAGAGAAGCGAAGTAAAACACAGAAGACCTCGAAAGAGATACGACGTTATGAAAGTAACCAAAGCCTGAGGGAAATTTTTTCATGAAGTAACTCCGACGACAGGCATCACATGTAGGCATGGATGCCAAAAACTGCTGACAGCTTAACGTCTATAATTTCCACAGAAATTGGCTCTCATATGATCACGTCATTCCTATACCACCAGCAGGATTCTTTCCATTGAATCGATGTGGTTAAAATTATTACCTGCTTGTTGCATGACAACAGCAGGCTGCCCTTCATAATCCCCAGCTTTCCAAAACTGCTTGCAGCCAGCTCGCGTGGTCGCGGATTCGTCGAGGGAGGGTTGAGGGAAGAAAGGTAGCGCAATCGGAGACGAGACGCTCTTGACTTCATGACCGATGTTCAAATCTCTATGCGCCCTATTCTTCAAATCATCGTACCTCCATGCATTCAGTCGGAGATCGTCTGCAGGCTCAAGCTTCTGCTTCTTCTGCAAAGAGCCCTCGCCCCAAGGGCTTCCCTGTGGACTGCTTCTTTTACCCAGTTCTTCCCCTACTTTTGGACCATCGCTATCAGTACTGCTTGAACTAAGTTCATACACTTCTTCTGCCTCTTCTTCCCTCTTCAATGCCTCTATTGCAGACATTGCTACACCTTCTCTCTTTTCTGTCAGGATGTGGCGCAACGGACAGGACCGGGCATTGCTTGCTAGAGCGAGAAGTATGGAACTCCGACCTAGGCTCTACCTAGGATCCGAAAGTGCTCCAAATTCGTTACGTGCCACAACCTACATTTATCCGATTTGATTAATATCCTTGCGGATATCGAAGAATTAGTTCTTCAGTTATAAAGTAGGAAAAGAAACAGCGGCATGAACTAGTACTGCTCTCACAGCTTGGCTACTTGGTGCGAGTACGACATCATTGCAATCATAAAAAGTATTGTTCTTGGAGTCTGTATGCATCGCCACAGCACCAACCACAGCTCGGGACCAATCTTCCTCTGAATTCCAATTTGTGGACCCTTCGAAACAATATACGTTGGCAGAAGGAAAAATACATAAAGAAATAAAAACTAAAGCTTACTACACTATTTCAACTTAAATTTAGATATTTATACTTTATCAACACTGTTATTAGAATATTAATTTTTAAAACACAGAAAGGCAAAAAAGAAAGAAAGAAAGAAACTTTTTCTGGGTTTTAGTTATGACAGGGCTTCAATCAACCCTCACTAGAAATTTCCCTGTTATCTCCTCTCCTCATTATCTGAAGGCACAAGTGAGATGGTGCCGACAAGTCCAGCTTCGCAAGCACGTGACAGCTAGCACCAAAATGTTTCCAAGAGATCCTCGCATGAAACTGTGAAAGTCAAGACGAGATCGCAAAGTATATTTGCGAAGCAACTTAGAACAGTCAAAATGTAACCGTACCAATTCTTGGTGGCGAGTTCCGAAACCCTCGTGTACAAGACACTAACAATAATATAACTTGCAAGAGCGCCAGGAGCTGCAGGAGGGGCATTTTCCGCATTGCAAGTCCATAAAAATATCAGCAGACAACTCCGAATGATTTCCTAGGTGCTTAGAAACGGCAGCTTACAGGCTCCTAACAGCTCTTATGTAACGCTACCTGTACCGTTTTGGACCAAGGTATTCCAAATAAGTTAAAACGACCAGGCCGTCAGGAGACACAGCGTTGACTTCCACATGCCAATTCAGCATAGAAAAACGCGTCACTAATCAGGAAATAAAGTTTCCTTAGCAGAACGAACCCCTGTCTCCTCCTATTCCTCATGCTTCTCACACCTCATAGTGCTCCAAAAACAAACCAAACACAGCAAACCGGCCTTCACGGAGACGGACCCCAGGCGTTTTGCCAGTTGCGCATTGGAAAACGTCGCGCACATCCAGTACTTTCTCATTCCCCTTGATCATTCAGACATGAGGCCTTTCTCACCAAAACAAACACCCATCACATTTGCCACACGAAAAAAGCGCGAGTCCATGAGCATGGCCAAGCAGGTGAATTCCGCTTCGACTTCCACCAGCCTCGGCCTCGAAGCTCAGCCACAACCCGTCCCGAACACGTCACGAAACCAGAAGGCAAATAACCAAAAAGTAGAACCAAAGATCCAGCAAATGGACTTCCACCCAAAAATCACAGCTCCAGTCCTTCCCTAACTCCAACTAGACGTTCGAAGTTCCCCCCAAAGCAGGCGCCATTAACACCGCACTTGTCCGAACCAGCACTCACTAAACCTCGGCATAGCAACCAACACCACCACACCACGACGTTTAAGCTTCGAAACAAACCCTGGGCGTGCCGTAACTGCAACGATACGGCACCAAATCAGCAACAAAAGAGTTCTACAGCTGCGTCGCGACGCCGTGCACCCGCTGGCCGCTTCCAGCCCCGCTTGGCGGGTCAGCAACGACCAGGGCAGCTCACCAAATTGCTCGAGCTGTGTGTTTCATACGCCCATGCCTCGAGAGTTTAGTCCAGGCATAACTCCCGAGGTTTTAACAACGATAAAGTGGAAGTAGATGAAGTCCTCTATTCCGTTCCCCAGAAACCAATGCTGCCTCCGCCTTTGTTCCCTTCACGTTCCCCCGCGCTCTCCACGGTCAATCTGTGACCTCCACGTCGGACAGGAGTAATATCTCCCGTGCCCGTGCAATTAAGAGGGTCCCTTTCCACCATGAACGCCATCAAAGCTTCCCCGTCGCCCCAAAATTTCCCATTCAAACTAGTCTGCATTGTTGTCTTCCAGTGTTGGATTGTGACTGGAGCCGGAATCCCAGTCAACCCCTCCCATGTCTACTTCCCCACCCAGATGGCCTTCAATTCTAGCTCATGTCTTCAACTGGGCCTCACCTCTGTTTGGGAAGAGAACAACAAGGGCTCCTTCATTGTAAAATGCTCCCATATTCAAAAATCTCTGCGGATGAATGATGTGTGTGTTTTCCAATGCCCCCCATCAGCAGTCATCCCAATTGAGCTTGGGCCCACTCTCTTTGTAGAGGTTTTCCTTACACTTTCTTCTGCTGCTTTTTGCATGGAAAAGGCGAACCTTAACGCATCATTCAAACTCATCAGAAATATATGTGTGTGGGTAAATGTGTATATTTATATATATATATATATATATATACCACAGTTGCAGTTGCTCCCCTGAAAGGTTACAAGAGGGAATTTCGCTCTACAGGAATTTGGTTAGAATAAATGGGCACATTGGTGGTATAAATGGTACCCCAAGTTTTCTTGAAAGCAAAATCTTTTTCTTGCTGTCTATTTTCAATTTTCTAAAATAAGGTAAAATGAAAATAAATCTTTGAGATTCAACAGAGACAAAATAATCTAAACATTGGACTTTTGCCAATTTCACACTGATTGCTCATTCTACCCCATGAATGTCTTACAACTGCTACTTGATGAGAAAATGCTCCTTTATACTTGACAGTTTATTCATCTGAATAACACCCACATCACTGCTGGGTTTAGCCTGAGGAATGTGTATTGATTGAACATCCATGGCTTGCTTTCTTCCAGGTACAAACTCAGGAGCTGTGTTTCCATGACCGCATCACAACTGGAGCAAATGCTTGATTGGATTTTTGAAAATCAAACAAACAAACAAACAAAGTAGTCATAACTCTGTTTTTTTTTCTTTTCCTGTGCACACAAGTGTTGTTTCTGACATTATTGGATACTTAAAATCAAACTGAATGATTTTAAGACTTGTACTCAGCAAGGTGCATACTACACAGCATGTTATAAGAAAAGGTACTAAAAGTTCCCCATATCGCACTGTCTATTATTCTCCATTGGCTCCTAAACATAGTGAGTTAGTTATTTGCACTCTTACAAGGAGTAAGGATGACAAACTCTTAATCCTAATTATAAATTTTATTTTAACTTTAATTTTTAACTGTGGAGCCTTTGAGCCACCACAACAAACAAAAAATGGAGTTAGAATCATTAGTCTAGACAAGGAGCATTTCTATTCATGATGTACATGCCAAAATCTTTTAGAAGACTTGGTAGGAGATGACTACCCAAGTCATGCCTTTTTAGTGTCATTGGATTTGTCAAAAATTTAGTTGTTCTACTTTCTATCCAGTGAAGGTATACATAAACTCTTGTACTGTTGTACTTCCACATGCCACTGTTGTACTTCATTCTTATATGTTTCTGATATATTTTTGTGAATTGAATAGAGCTACAAAGTAGAACAAGGTGAGGAGCTATTATGCATTGCTAACAACCACAAGATATTTGGTGCTAAATGTTATATGATGTTTATTATTTTAAATAAAGTATTAAAAAAAAACTCAAACATTGCTTATAAATCAATTAGGTTGATTTTTTAAAAAAAAATTAAAAATCATCAATTTATAATACAAATAAATAAAATTATCATCAATTTAAGTTTGATTAACATTCTAAATACCTAGTTAAAACTTTTCTCATAAGCTATGCATGAGTTCTATATATATCAAAAAGAAGTTACTATATATATAATATAAGTAGTTCAAATCTATCTATTATTAAATAGAAATTTATTAAATTATTATTCAACAATTTTTTTTTGTTAAATTAGAGTTATTTCTATCTAATTTTTAAAATTAATATCTTATTCTATTTTTTAATAATTTAGATATTTTATGTATATATTGAAGTAGTCTCTTTCTTCTTTAAATTATTCTTTCAATATATTGAAGAACAAGTTTTAAAGAGAATAGAAAAATACTAGAGTTCTTTTAAATTGCAAATGACGAAAATAAGTTGAATGATATTTACCACAAATTCTAATTTGTCTAATTGTCTTTATAATAATTAATAGTTTATTATTAATATTATTCCATTATTTGATTTTTTATTTTTATTTTTTAAATTATTAAGCAATCAAACAATAATAATGATAATTTATCTTTAATTTTAAGATTATAAAGTGTGACTTTAAAAGTTTAATATAAATTGAGGTCTTTAATTAGAAAAAATTCATCAAAAAATCCATATCAAAAAAATTCGATGTTTTACTTATAATATTCTTTATAAAAAAATAAAAAATAAACCATTTTAATTAAGAAGTCTATAAAGTCTAAAAATAAAATCTTAAAAATTTAGAATAAGACTGTTTTAAAAAAAAAAACAATTAATAAAACAGTTACTATTTTAGAATAAATAGGATTTATTATAAAAAATTACTAAAATAATTATAAATAAGTAAAATTAATAAAATAAATAAATATCTCTTTGTGAAGTATTTTAAAATCTTTCTAGACTGGGTTTGAATATAAATGTGTTCTTAAGTATGCCATGTGGCAATTAAATAATTTTTGAATATTGTTTTAGATTTAAGAAGCTATTGTAAAAACATCATATAACTTAAATACTTATTTTGCAAGCCTTGTAGTCCTTAAGAGGCTTCTAAATAGTTTATTTATTAATAACTATATATATATATATATATATATAAGACCAATACTAGTATCATTATTGTTAATTATTACTATTATCAAAATAAAAATAATTATTCATAAAAATACAAAAAATATAATTTTTTTTTGACAATTTGATTACCTTAAGTAATTCATTTAATTAAAGTTATTATAAAAATATTGTAACATATGTCAAAAAAACTAAGAATTTATATTTTTTAGAAGTTTGATGATATTAGGTCAAAATTTTGAGGATTTGATAACCAAAGACAACTTATTATAGAGCTCCAACCACAAAATTATATAGATAAAGTATTTGAAGTTAATTTTATTATAAAATTATTTTTAGATTAGTCAAGGATATGAATTTAGATATATTTTTGAAAACACAATATACTCACCTTAAATTAATAAGAAAGAAAAAAGATCAAGAAGAAGTATATTCATAAAGCAAGAAGATACTAGAATAATTATTATTAAGTATAAAAAATAAGATAGTCTTAAATCAAGACTATAATACAAAAAAAGCATTAACAAGATTGAATATGACTTAAGTCTTGTCTTTATGTATATTAGATAGAAAAAAAGCTATGTAAAAGGTTCTTAACAACTTTTAGACTTGTGTATCAAGTGTCTAAGCAAAAAAATGCTTCATAGTAGCTACTTAAAAGTAAGAAATGTTTTGTAGGAATTATTATAATTACATTGTACATCTACAAATATACCATATTATTAATCTAAAAATAACTTTTATTTTCTTATATGTTATTTAATTGTTGTATATGTAAATTGAGTAGAAATTAGGTTTGTAATGTCAAATTTATGTAAATTAAGACACCAAAAATAATATTAAATGTTAGTATAGTATACTAAAGAAGTTATTCAACAAATTCACTAGATTTTTGTGAAGAGGAATTGATTAGTTGTTGTATTTGAAAATTTTAATTATTATTCATTATAAATACATATACAATTAACAGTTGAATGATTTTCTTCTCATTATAAAATAAGTAATAATTATTAAAAATAATTAAGAATATTACATGTATATATATATATAAATATATATATATATAGTATTATAGAACCAAATTTTGTATATAATTCTAAAATATGATATTTATACTTTTTAAAGTTATTTTTATTAAAATAATATCTAAATTATTTTTGTAAACTATTCATATTATTATTGTAAATTTTATACATAAGGTATTTTGCACATGCATTAAATTACTATATGTGTGGATTTTTGAGTTTAATATTATTAAAGTACCATAATAAAATATTTTAGAATACAATAAGATACTAAAAATAGAATTTATGAAGCTATAATAATATAATAAATTTTAATAAATTTTATTCATTTAAAAAATGGTATACATAAAAATGATAATAATAAACGAATGTTATCAAATTAAAAAAATCAACATTAAAGATGTGATAGGGAGTTTAAAAAAAATCTAGAAAATAATTTAAAATAGAAAATTTCTACTAAAAAATTTAAAAATCTAAAATATTTCTGTTCTTAGTGTAACACTTAACTTTGATTTTAAGAAAAATTATAATGGTGCAAAAATCCAAATATTAAAAATGTTACTGATTTTAATTATTCTAATATTTATTTAGGTTTATAATATGTACTCCAAAAAAATTCATCAAATAGAAAAATATGCATATTAATATATATTATTAAAAAAAAAGAAGAACTTATCAAAATAAAAAAGAATAAGAATAAAAATTTATATACAATACATTCTTTTAGTATTATCATATTATGTGTTAAAATTTTACAATTAAAATATATATATATATATATATATATATATTTCATTTTATTTTGGATGGTTTGATAATTTGATTATAAAAGTATTTTTACAATGTGTGTACTAATAACTTTTTATTAGAAATATATATATATATATATATATATATATATATATTTCATTTCAAATATTTTTGATATCTTTTTTATTATTATATATTTTTATATTTTAGTTATTCATATATTTATATTTAAATTTTTAGTATCTAATTACAGACATGTGTTGTTATTTAGTTCTATATTTAATATCACAATATAAAAAGGAATTTTAGAGTAGTTTTAAATAAAATATACAATAATTTCTTTTATAATAGGAGTTACTTTACAACTTTTAACAAAATATACATATGTATATATATATATATATATATATGTGTGTGTGTGTGTGTGTGTGTGTGTGTCTATGTATTTGGATATTATACAATAAAATTTATTTCTTTATGATTTATTTGTTTTATGAATACATATTTTTTTATTTTAAAATATTAGTGTATTTAATTTTTATTTTCAAAATAAATTTACTTATGTACTAAATCAAAATTTGTAGAGATACTATATATATATATATATATATATATACTTGTTTTACTTTTAAATTTGAAAACATTTAAACTGTAATTTTTAATTTTCTAAAATTAATTCATATTTATATTTTACTGAAGTAATTGTATCTTATCATTTTTTTACTTAATTATAAACTGTCATATTTTACAATATTGAATTGTCTATATATATATATATATATATATATATGTTACTAACAAATTACATGTATACCAGAACACAAAAAGCTGAATAGATTTATTTTTATTTAAAAAAAGATATCTATAAAAATACTTTTGATGTATTTGTGCATGGTAAGAATCTTCCATGTCTGACAATATTTCAATTGATCCCCAGTAGTCATGGTGCTAATGCCAAGGTGTCTAAAACATTTACCATATCGTGTCAGCATTATTTAGTACATCAAAGAGTTAGAGTAGAGTCCTATACATCGACACGGAACATGTTTACTTTGAAAACAACACAGATAAACTGACATGATTTAACACACAACAACTGAAGGCTTTGCCACTCATGAGAAACAAGGTATGAAGCAATGGAGGACCGTGGCTTCACTTCCCTTTTGTATCTCCGTAAGTTCATCGTACACTTGCCTGGCGGAATGTTTGTACTGCTGGGCACTCTTATACACCACTATCAACTTTCAGTATCACTGGGTGTCACTTTGTTACACATAACGATTATTTAGAAGCCTCTCTCTGTACCTTTTTCCAAACTTATTAGAATGTGGCTCAATAATTTTGTTGAGAGGGATGAAGTGACATCCGGGATGAGCTGTGAGTACCTATGAGAACACATGGTGCGTAAAAAAAAAAACAGAGCACATGACACACACCACTAAAATCATTTTTGCCATTTAGTACTCTTCTGTTCCATGTCTCACAAAGGTACGCCCACCAAGATGCCGTAGATGTGCATATTACTGCTTTGCACTATCTCTACATCATCAGGAGACTCCAGAGCTGGTGGCAAGTCGTGAAAGACTACTGTAGTAAAAGCACCAACAACAGCTAGAGGTGTACCAACCAGGGCAACGCAGAGAGCTGCAGATAAGAACATGCCACCCAATATAAAAAGTCAAGGACATAGGCTGTACGCACCGTTAGCTTTCTGGTTGAAGCAGAGGCGCATCTTATCACAATCCGCCAGGTAGAAAACTCTCGTCGACAAATATGGAATGGAGTGTTCCATGTGACCAGGCCGGCCATCAAGGCGGCTAATTGACCAGATCTCTCACAGGACCGCGGTACAGGTGACCCCCATTGGCAGCAGGTTGTTTATGCGGCATTGTATCCTCCGCAGCATCATCAACACTCATCTTCTGACTTCTTGTTGGTGTGGATACAAGTTCATTGTGTCCACATTTTTCATCCTTCTTTGTCAGGTCGGTGTTCCACAGCCTAAGTCAACAAGTTGAAGTCTGCTCTACACGATACTGCTTGAAAGGTTTAGTTTCTGGCAGTAGAAGTTGCTCACAATCTCAATGCAGGGTACAGGTTTTTCCTTCACATTCATGGACTTATTGAGGAAGAGGACCTTGAAATTGGAGGTAAAAGAGGTCGCAGAATGCTGATAACCTAGAGGGTCAGTACAAATCAGAAGCACAAGGATCCATTTCTGACCGTTTCTTCGAGCGTTAAAAGAACAAACCTACGATGGACTCCGTGGGTCCCAAACGTAGAGGTTTTCAATAACTGGATGTGTTGAAACCGTGGTGCCTCGTAATGGCATTCAGGGAGCATTTCGCGGATCAAGAGATTCCTTTCACAATTTAAGACTCTGGTAATGCAAGGGGGGTAGCTGCGTATAGTTTACTTCAGGCAGTGGAAAGGTCAAAAGCGAGGTTTTTCGACTATCAAGACACGGTGAGCCCCTTGGCTTCACTATCTGCAATTAATGTGATCACACAAAAAATACAATTCTAGATGGGCAATTCCATTACACCTTGCATCAAGGTTGGTAGTTTCAGCTTCCGAAATAATTAATCAACAAAAAACTACGGGCACTCATGTATTGAGTGTCAGCTCAGAGGTGAACTTGAAATGACGCACATTAGATGAATAGCCCTATATCTCGTGCACTTGATTCAATGAAGCAGGGAAACGTGAGGTGCAGAATTCAAAAGATTTTATCTCAAGTAGCATCAGGCTAAGCTCTCATGAACTACGATTTTGCGCGTCCAAAGAAATGCTCAATTTGAAGTGATCCTTGTCTGCCTTTGAAACCAGTTCCAGAAATCTTTGGTCTTTTCATTTTCTGTGTGGCAGTCATTGACACTCCTCTCTGCATGATACAAACAAGAATGCTTAGAACCCAAAGGGCGCATACAGACTGGTCACAGCAGTATACATAATACATTGACAATCTTTTAGTTAGAAAATTTGATTTCAATTTAATAACATGCGTGATTCACGAACTGCAAGGAAAAGCGAAACGGATGTTTCAATTATGAAGGTAAAAGTTCGGCATACGGACCAGGGAAAGGGAAGGAGGCTTGAAGACTGTAACCCTTCCACCCCGACCATCAGCTCCAGATACGATGAATGTGCTACTCGAGGTGGATGGTCTATCACTGGATGCCCTCTTGGCAAAACCAATATAATTATTTGCTGTAGACATGATTGATTTATTAACAAGGTTACTATTTTCTGGTGCTGTAACGAAGACCTCTGTGTCCGCCTTATGCTCAATTCTTGGTGAAATTAAGTCAGCCTGATTTATACCTAGTACATAGAAGGCAACGACAGAAGACGTAATCAAAACAAATTATTCCAACCAGAATAAAAATGGTTCACCACATACTGCATAGACGGTATGTACCATGATACAAACCAGTTAGTTCCAAAATTGAGAACGAAATAATAACAAGCTCGAGAAGTAGAAAACAAATTGATGGAGTAGTAAACTGTGTCTAAAATGGTTCTTTTGGACATTGAGGAGAAGATGGAGCTACATACAGATGGATGATGATGCTGCAGCCGAGCCATCGTCTCTTGGAAGTGCTAAAAGTCCAGGTCGGGGAAAGGACTTTTGAGCAACACTACTTGGTGACAAAGCACGTTGCCCTCCAGTAGCCATCTCTGAATCAGATAAAGATTTACTTTCGTTCAGCATCTTAATTTCTTGAAGTAGGTGCTTGGATTTGATTACCCAGTATGAGAAACCAGGGCTTGTTGCTTCGTTATCCTTTCTGATGTCAGGACCAGCTGCTTTCTCTTCAGAACGGCTTCTTTTCCTAGAGCTGAAGTTCTCACCAGAAGTGTTCACGTTCTGAGAACAGGTTGGCTGTACATGCTCAATCCCCATCAGCCCACGCTCTCTCACAATATTTGGAAGCTGCACTTCTGGTAGCTCAGTTCTTGGCACGACTTCGAGGTACTGCAATTCTCAGGTAGAGGTATCAGCATTAAAGAAACCGAACTCTACTTCATGCTGCAAGAAAACTACTACCACTTTCTTCCCGAACTTATTAGGTGACGCACACTAAGCTCAGACAGCTGACTCTGCCATACCAGAAAGGTATTTGCAGAAAAGGTATTCACATCAAATCATCACTTTAATATCGTGAAATTTATTCTGCATCATCATTCAAATACTGGACATAACATAGATTCAGAATAGCATCTTCACTGCAACACCATCTTGAAACTGATCACTATGAAGTGCAAGATAAGAGTTATTTAGTTCATTTAGATATCACTTCAATGCAGGTATGCATCATGTTGTCCATCAAGCCGAAGATTAACTGACCTGTCGGGACCCAGACACGTTGAACAAATTATCTTGTACTATATTCTGTTGTAAATCGATATCCTGGACACGTGACAGGGTGCTGTCGCTTGCAGGTCGGTCTGATAAGGAAATCCTTGGAGCGTTGATACGTTTAGACCCGGTTTGGTTGTTCAAGGGTCTATGAGCTGAGCGTTCATCACCTTGTGATTTTGAAGAACTTTTGCTCAAGTCTCGTAGACAAGCATGGTCCTTTTCCTCGAGGATTTTTTCAAGTTCTTGCACCCGTGCCTGGGTCGAAAATCTTTAGTCAATTAGAGTTTTGTGTCGGAAGTGTACTGATCATAGTAAGAAACCGCAAGAGAAGCACTCTGAAGTGCTCGTTTTACATGGCGACTAAATCTAACCAGGAGCAACTTGGTTAACTACAGCGAATACTTGTAATGTCATAAATATCATAGAACTGCAGCCTATTCCCAAAGACATAAAAAATTTGAATAACCATAGCGTTCACACAAAGCGTCGCTCAACAGTACGAACTTTCAGACATGGCCAAAAGCTCCACATTATATGCAGCGGATGGTTATACTTGAAGCTCATAGAACTTATATTTGGACGAACTTCACAAATTTACTGGATGGAAATAATACCTTCATCTTCTTCAGGTGCTCACTCGTTTTCTCAGACTTTCGAAGCGCTCGACTCTCACCCATGCCAAGCTCATTACATCGAGCCATCAATTCTTTATATGACCTAAACACGCAGCTCAATTCACATTTAGACTGTGAATGTCAAAACAAGTCTAGTTCAGAGCAGGTCAATGGAATATGGATGTAGACAGGTTGGCAACAGAAGTTTACTTGTTCCGAAGAATGAGAGATTTAGTCAAGGTCTCAATGATAGCTTCAGAATTAGTTCCGTGTCCGTAATTGACCAGCCTGAAAATTTCTTCCTCGCCCAGATCTGTGTCTGCCACCCTAGTGAACAATGTAAGCGATGTAAACAATGTAAGTAATGAACACAGGCAGGTAAGTTATATGCACGGAGCAGAACTATTATGACTTCACGATCTACTCCCAAAAGGTGACCATTCAATATTTGTAGAAGTAAGAATGGCTTCCTTCGCAAGGATAGTCAAAACTTCGAAGAGTTACAGACAGGAGAATTATCAAGAGCAAACACAACACAACTCACAGCTTGTGGGCAGCCAAATCTTTCGCCATAGATTGATTCTTTTCTTGCAGCATTGCCCGCTCATTAAAGCAGCATTTTAACTCCTATAGAAGATAATACACAACAGTTAAGCATTGACTCTTTTTTTATGACAAGAGTAAAGGTTCAAAAGAAATAGCACCGTCTCACACCAAAATCAGGAGCTTCCAAATCAATTTAGGATGTACCGACAATACAGCCACTTACACAAACATACAAAAAGTCTTCATCACGGAATATTATAAGTGTGCGAAATTCTTGAAATGAAATTGGCTATAATTAATTCGCTGAGTATAACCTAACAATAAAACATGTACCAATGGTTATTTCGATCAGCTACGTGGAAACCACATGTTGATTCAAGTCTTTGGAAATTAAAATTAAGAAAATATGCATCCAGACGAGCAGAAAAACTACCTCCTGAGCCCTGGCGAGACTTTGTTTGCAATGAACTAATTGTCCTCTAGCCACAACGTTTGCTGCCTCAGCTGACTCTGCCCTTCGCAAGTTCGCTACAACCTGCAGAGTTAATATTTAAGTCAGGTTGTGGCAGTAATGACACAGAAAATAAATACACCGTGATGATACGAGGCTACACATGACTTAAATCTTTCCTAGATAGTTCGTTCCTCCCAACATACACTAAGAGATAAACGCACGAAATACGTTAATGTTATATATGTGAAGATTTCAACAGGTTCTCATTAAGAAAGACTAGATAATAAAACCTGAGAGTCGAGCTCTTTCAACTGCTCGTTTCGGTTCTGTAGAGTCGTCTTAGCAGCAGCCAGCTGGCATTCCAATTTCCGCAATGCGGGAGCATTGTCAACCTAGAAACCAAAAAATAATTACAATTGAGACGTAGAATTTGTACAGCCAATTGTACAAGAAGAATACAAGAAATGCATTAGACATTGTAAGGCAGGCATACTCTGACTTCGTAGTAGATAATACATCCCCCTATACTGACGGATCATTCATACTTAACATCATTCGATTGTATCAATCACCTGCTTTGGATCGGCAACAGGCGTCTGCAAATTTTTGGAGGGTGGCTGAGTGGAATCATCCACTGCTGACTGAAAGTAAAGGCGGTGAACATCACGGGTGGTACATGATTGTTTGCACAAAGGACAAGTGGGTTTTCTTCCAGCTGGACAGTATTCAATCCATTGCTGCAAGCTGTTAAAAGAGAAACACAATTTCAACGTGACAATGGGCACGTACCGGGAGTGACCATCTCAAACACATCAAGGAATAGGGAGGGAAAGAATGCAGCGCCCTCAGACCTCAAAAAGTAATAGAAATGGGAATTGCTGGATTGAATTTTAACAGTCAAAATTCTGTCTCAAAAGGAAGAGGTCATGCGGGAACAAGTGAAAATATGAGTGCATATTTTCACTTGCATGATCAGAATTTCCCTTGCCTCCATACAACAGATCCTACAATTCTTCACAATTAGGCTTCACTGTCATCCGAGTGTAGCAGGTTTATCTGATGACGTGATTGAAAATAGAGGTTCAAGCACAAGCATAACCCTCCCATCAAACCAACAAATGCTGACGACCACGGTTTCTGAGCAAGGAATTCCAAACGCCCCTGAATACCATTCAAACTAAACCCCTCCACTCAAGCACAAAGCAGACACGCACCAGAGCTCATGGAAGACATGGCCGCAAGCGGATATGGACTGCAAATCCTCGCAAAGAGGGCGCACATCCTCGTAGCAGATAGCGCAGATGCCTCCTTCACTCATCGTTGCCACTCGATTCTGTCCATAAAACAAAAAAAAAGCAATGTGTGTGTGCCTACCTACGATTTATCAGCAATAAGTGCCCCACTGCGTCTTCGATCGGCAAGTCTCTCGCTGCGGCGGAATCCAAGAGTTCCTGTTAATCGCAGACAAATGAACCCCAGAGACCCGTTGACACCTCTGCCGTCGAAACGTAACAGCATTCATCCATAAATTCCCGCCAAAACACACAAACGCAAATCCATCGATGATTCTCAACCGGGGCTTCTGTTCATCTCTAGCTTCGCACTGTGACTAATAAATGTTCGAAATTAACAAACAAAAAAACACCATTCAGAACTACCATTATTCAGCAAGAACCCCGAAGAAAAAAAACAATGTAGACGATGGTGTATAATATCATTATCCACTTGTTGGTAATGTATGTTTAAAAAATAATGTTTTGATTCTAAGAAATAAAAAATTTTAAAATCTTTAACTCTTAATGAAATCATGGTATTTAATATTGTGTATTATACTATTGAATTTTGTTATCGAAACACTAGAAAATAAAAAAAAGCTCTATCTCATGCAAAAATCCATCACCGATGAAACGCCCTGCACTCGCCCTCTGCCCAGGGCGAGGGAAGGAAGTGGGAGAAACCGAGGAAGGGTGCGGAGGGCCACGATTGCCATGGTTAGTGGTGCAATCCGCTAGGTTTGCACAAAATAGAGAATAATGAAAAAAGAAAGGCATTCCATCCACATAAAAAAATAAAATGTCTTGATGTGCTTTGTGTGATATTGACAAGCAACATCCTCGTTGTGTGTGGATGTGGATGGAATCAAAACAATGTTTATTGATCCGAATGAATGATGTGAAGACTATTTGATGTGGAAGGTGCATTGAGGTTGTGCAAAACCAATCCAATTCTTTATATAGTGGTACCAAGAAATTTGATCAGTTGTTATTCATGCAGCATGTAAACTTTTTTAGTATTTCAAGCAACATTTCAACCCAGTAGGTGTTTTTGTCAAGGTTTTGCTTTTAAAAGTGCATAGTAGTGCTTCAAAATTGTTGATGCATTTTGGTTTTATTTATTATTTACGTTGTGGTCGGAGTTTTGATTTTGGTTTTGGCTCATGTTATAACAATTCTATTTTTTGGTTTGTATATTTGGTTGTTTTAGTTATTAATTTATTTGTTATTATTTAGGATGTTTCATTATAAAATTAAACTTATAGTTGCTCTAGTTCTTTAAACCATTTCCAAATTGGAATTGGATTTGAGATGCCAAAAATGTTGAGAATTTCTTCTTTTTGTTTATAAAAATAAAAAATTACTAAAATATAAAATAGAAATGAAAAGAAAAGAAAAAAAAAAAGAGATATAATTTTTTATTAAATTAATATACATATATATATATATATATATATGTATATGTATATATTTTTTAATTAGATACTCTTCTAAGAAAGCATTTTTATCCGATGCCATCCACTCTATATTGAACAAACATGCAATTTGGAATCTTGGATTTGGTTTCATTTATTATTGCATGGTAAAAATTTTGAAATATCTTTTTATATACATGGAAGAACATGTTTTGAAATCGGCACCCATTCTTCCCATTCTTTTCATTACCAAAAACCACATTTGTCCTTGCATTATAAATCATCTTTTTCAAAATTGTATTGATTGGATGCATCATGTGTGCCAATCATGCAAGTGTTGAAAGCAATGATGTTTCTACCTTTTGTTTGGACATTGGATGATTGTAATAGAAGCCTTGCAAGTCAAGGGACACTAATATGGAATGCCAACATGTACTTGTACAAACCTACAATCACAAAACCTCAAAACAACCCCTCATGTCATTCAACTCCTAGGACAATGGATAGTTGCAAATTGACCATGCATTGAAATCTTCTATGGTAGAAAGTTTGCAATGTGTTTTTACACTCAACTTAAAAAGAATCAAAACATTTGTGTTTGCCTAAATGAATCCGCCCCCACCATCATTATAAACAAGTTTATGACATTTGAATGCAAATATGGAGGCACTCTTATGGAGGCAATTTGGATGCCTTTGGTAGTTTATAACATCTTATAATGTGTACACACCAAAACACAATCAATTTTGTAACTCATTTGGCCCATTTTGCAGCCATTGTAGGACCTAAGCCTTGCTTTTGGCATGAAAAAGGATTTCAAGGTCCTTGAAACCCCTTCACGGCTAGGGTGTCATCCATCAAGCTTCCACCATATGTGTATTCATAAGATTCTTCCACAATTTGGATTCTCCTCGTCACATTGTTGCTCACATGTAGATTCCATGTCCAACGTGCCAATGACTTTGTCCCTGGGAGGTCCACAATACAACACATAGTTGCAACCATGTCAACCAAAACAAAACATGTTGCTGTTGTTGCCATGCAAAAGACATTATTTGGATGTACCAGCTTGTGTTTGGATTTGGGGCTCCTTCCAACAAGTTCCACCCTTGCTCATGTCTTCTGACAAACAACCTTCACCTTGTGTTGCCAGTGACTTGCAATGCTTGTCTTGTGTTTGTGATGGCGCCTAACACGCGTTGAGCTGCGATGTCATTTGTTTATGCATCAAAGTGGCGGAGAAAAGCAATAATCTTCTGAGGTTGCCAACCCTGTAACAAACAACCAAAGGTTGGCACCTAGTTTGGAAGCCTTTTCCAAGTTTGAGACATCAGGGTTGCGTGCGTGCGTGCGCTGGAGTTGACTGCTCCTTCACAAATTAGACTCGCCGAAGCTTTGTGTGCAAGCAGATGCATTGGCCGTTCGTCCACTGCCTACACAGCAAATAGCTAAGAGAGGGGCGGGGTGTTGCCGGACTGTGGTATGTGGCCCAGCCAGCCAGCTCGAACATGGATTGCATTTTGTTTATTATGGCTACGTTAATCGTGGTGTGATACGGGTTACAACCGTTGTGGAAAAGGCTATGCCCCTTCTGCTTTCAAAGAACGAACATCGCTGCGCATCTTGGGACACGGACGTTGAACGCACACAGAAACGTTGTCTCATTTCCATGTCCTCTCTTGTGTCAATGTTGTTTAACAACACACTACGTGCCTGGGATGGGATTTGAGGATCTGTGCGGAATTGATTAGCAGTGGTACGCGCGGACCGCGCGGCGGGTCGGTGGAGCACAGCACTGACCCTTTTCTTTGCTGGAGAGGCGTTTGGATTTGGTCATGACCGGGAGTGGGCGTGTGGTTGAGGTTTTGGGTTTTGAAGTGCAGGACTGGGTATGCTTGTTGCGTGCATGTCGAAGGGAAGAGTACTCCCTTGGTTTGTTCTGGGCGATGGCCGGGGCCAACCGCCGTCGTCGCTTTGCGTGCCCAATCCGTTGTTTGCGGGCTTCTGACGAGAGTGGGCGGGCCTCGGAAGTCAGCCTTCAAAGGCGAGTGTTGCCCGACCCTGCGGAGCGGAGGTCGCTCGCTCTGCTGGGGAGCGAGAGCTGGAACTGGACACCGGTCCCTGTCATTGTTCGAAGGAGTGAGTGTCGAGGCTGCACGAAAGGAGACAAGGTCCGTGTTTGGGAGTGGGATAAAATGGATGCGAAGCCTTAATGCTGGCCATGGCAAGGGCACGCAGCGATCGATGCAAGGTTCGTGTGAAGCAGGAGCGTTGCTCACGCGGCGTTTGGATGTGGTGTCGGTTCTTTCTCCGTCGAAGTGCCGGAGTGGCGCAGGTGATTGTAGACAACCCTCAAGGCTTAGAGACGTGTTCGGAGAGCGAAAAGGCAATTGGGGTGGAATGGAAGGAGGTGAGTTCCCTTTCCCCGGGCGGGGTGGATCCATGATCCCGGAGGTGGATGACGTAGAGGAGCCTGCCCCCATTGCACCAGCGGGGCGGGTGACTCTGGCGCCTCTCCACTTAGGGCGTACACGCCATGCTTTGTGGCAGCGGGGGCTCGCGTTCGCGCAGCCCCCAATGACCCGAAACCGGAACGTTGGTGGTGATTGGATGTGTGGTCGGGTCCTTTTGGGGAGGTCGGCGAGACGATTCAGTCTGAAAGCGACTGACGTGGGGGATTGCCCGTGTACGGTGGGGTCGACGGGCGGACCTGCAGATGAGAACCGAGAATGCCGAGCGGAGCTTCGGTGAAACAGGGGTCCGGAAAGCCCAGATTGCGCGCGAGCGAGCGACGAAGAGCCGGGTGGGATGAATTGCGGGCAAAGCTAGCGCTCTCTCGTTAGGTTGTACATCCCCATCCCCGGCGCCGGGCGATGAAAGGTGGTGGAGCGCACAAGTGCGAAATGCAGATGCCAGGGGGTGGCGGTGGCGAAGCCTCCCATACGCTTTGGCGGAGGGCAGGGTGGGTTGGAAGTACAAGCGGGAGGTGGGAGGAAGGGGAAGGCATGTCTTTGAATAAACCCAAAGACTGCAGCAAAGTAAAGATATACTATTCCACGGGGGATGACACTTGGACCCAACCGGCATCCCACATGCCGGATACAGCACCCTACAGTCTGACGTGGATCTCGATTATGATGCCCCCATGGCACTGTGATCTCTGGTACGATCTCGCCCGCTTGGGCTTGTGTTGGCTCCGACATACCGCGCTTTGGGAGCCGGGCGTGTGACTGTCTTGAGGAGCCGTTCGCAGAAGCCTGTGCAGCGGCAGGGCTGTCGGGCCACTCTTGGTTCCTCCCGGGCGTTACGTGCTTTTGGGTGGACGGTTCGGAGCTCCGCTGGCCCATCCACAGACGCATGGCGTGACGCCGGTCGACGTCGATGGAGGGAGTTCCCCGCAGTTGGGGGTAGCGGAGGCGCCGGTCGGGGTGATTGAGGCGCATGTTGGTTCAGTGCTCGTCTCGAGCTTATCATGGAGATGGTCGATGGGCGACAGCATTTGTGCAGACGCGCGCCCAGGAGTGTCGAGAACGTCGCAGATGATGGCTGGCGCCTCATCCGGCATCCTTACCCACTGATACGGGGAGACAGAGAACAAGTAAATGAACAAATTTTGCGCCCCTGACGGCGTAGTGCGATCATCGGCAGAGCGGTCTTCGTCGTGGGGATTGTTGTGGCGACCGTGGTCGCATCTGTAGCAGGGCGTCGATACCCGCAAGAGGAGGTTCTGGAAACCTCAGTGTGTGGAAGGGGATCGGAATCGTCACCCGAGAATGCTCCGCTGGTGCCTCCCGGCGAACTGAATTGCGGGCCCCTCGCGTTGGCTTGCTCACGTGGGTGCCCGGGGCGTACTAAGACCCCATCGGAGTGCTTGTCGATCGCACTGCCGTAGACGCAGCTTACAACGGAGGTGAGATGTCGTTGGCGCTGCTTCGCCTGTGGAGAACTAGATTCGTGAGCCCGCAACTGTGGATGCGGCCCTGCTGAGCTAGTTTTCAGGCGTGTGGCGCGTCCGCTTGGTCGCGTGGTCGATAGCTGCGAGTTAGGGGGTAGTCTAGAGAGTAACCAAGCTGAAGTCGGGTGCAAAACCCACTGACACGCTCGAACGCCGTTGCATTAGGAGCCACCAAGCTTCACAAGCTTCAAGTGGCATCGGGGGATGACGTTCAATTGCATGACAAGGATCATCTAAGTGCGTCAGTTGGAGCGACGCAACCTGGAATGCTGTTGGGTTGGGAGACGCGGATGGGCGGATTGGCCATCTTTCAGCTGGAATTCAAAGCTGGACCTCATTTCTCCACATGGACGGCACATAGAAGCTTGTAACACAGATCGGGCTTCAGCCAAGAATTGCCAGCGTAATCTGTTTCAAGCTGGAAGGTCGGCACACTTGGCAGCACAACTCTGGAAAACACACAAACTCTAGAACCTGATCATCCTGACAATGGTCTCGCTGGTACACGAGGTGCGGAATCAGAACCAGGTAGCCACTTGAGAACTCAGCGTTCTGTCCGGTCCATCTGCTCTCGTGTTCGTTACCGCTTCCAGATAGATACAACCAGTGCGTTTCCAAATTCGCCCGATTCGCATGGGTGCTACGAATCACAAGACTTGCCCACAATCCGAACCAGAACCAAGGAGGAGACTGCCAGGAACGACCGTTCCTGCCACTATC
>JAWRVF010001090.1:0-67500 GCA_036785485.1 Physcomitrellopsis africana
GGCTCCGAACCCGATCGCCGCAAAACCTCTACATCGTCAAGCTGCAGTACGGATTACTCGGAGCACGGATTCTCGTCGACGACGATCGATATAAACCTATACATACATACATATATACATACGAGTGCGAACACACAACAAATATCAATAAAAATCTGTACATATAATACATTTTATATTAGTATATAAATACCAATAAAATACACATACATTCTTAAAATCAAATTATATATTTTTTTAAATGAAAAACTTCATGGTTAATTAATAAAATATTATGAATAGTATATGATAATTATAATTATTTATTTAAATTTAAGTCTTTATTTTTATAAAAAATTTAAAATATACTATATTAATTTTTGTATTTTTATTTTCCTTATAATTTGTATAAAAAATTGAATACATTTCAAAGATGTGCAATAAGATAGAACTACATACAATTGGCTATAGATAAATTGTTACAAATATCTTGATGTGGAGAAATAGTTTTCAATAATATAATAGGACATCCGATATTAATTTCAACTTAAAATATGTATTTAAAATAATTAAGATATCATCTTAAATATATATTTCTATTTTCAACTCCATCTTCTATTAAAGCTACATTTGCACTAAAATAAACTTACAAGTCTTTAGAAAATGTTTGAAGAACTCTCTTATAGATATTAATATTATGATTATTCTTTTAATAAAATTAATTAATTTGTTAAATATTTAACTATGCACATTGCTTTGATTTGCAATTGAATATAAATGGTTTTGATAAAAACTATCTAAAATCAAATCCATATTATATGATGAAGAAGTTTTATATATTTTTAAAGCCATTTCTAATTTAATTATAAATATTATTAATAATGATCAATACTAGAGGATATAAAAAATAATTTAAAATAAAATAAAATATATTAAATTTAATAATTAAATTTATTTTTTTTAGTTTTTTGATTTAAAAGACACCAATTTTATTTTTTTGACCATGAAAATAAATTAAAAAAAAAAAAAAAAAAAAAAAAAAAATTAGAACTCTAATAAATTATATACCTTAATTTGTTGCTAAAACTTTGAGTATCAAATAGAAGCATCAATAATTTCTTTTTATTGATCTTTTGTAATTCTAAGAAAAATATTTTAAAAATATCCACCAAAAACTATAAGTTTGCAACAATTCCATATTATGTGCCCAACAATCAACTTATTGTTGCCATATTAACTCCAATTTCTTATTCAAATGGCATAAGTAAAAAATCTTTAAAATATTTTTGTATTTTTTTTTTAAATTATCAAAAAATATTCTATAAAATTTTAATCAAGTATTTATAAATCTATAGATAGTAAAAATTATTAAAATTTCTTTGTATAATTTTTTTTATAATTTTTCAATATGGATTGATGTGCATTAAAGCAAAAAGATAGTAAACAATGTTTTTAGTTGCTTACAAATATTTATCCTTGATGCATCTTTGAGGCATTATATATATATTTTTATCATCTTTTTATAATTGTATTTTCAAATGTATATTCTTGAATGTTGAATAAATTACTTTATTTATTATTTATAAATCTTTAAATCCTTAAGGACTCTAATTTCGTTTTGTAAGAAAAATTATTTTAAATTTGATATAAGTTTTTTTTTTTTTTTTTTTTTTTTTTTTTTACATATTATAAATAATTTTAAGTATCATAATAAATATCAGTTGATGAATTCTTAGTAGTTACAATGTAAATCAAACAACACTTGGTACTTCTTCATGTGTATATATTCTAAATAATAGCTTATAATTTTAAAGCTATAACATATTTTATATCAATATATTATTTAATTTATCATTAGGCTCTCTTATTTATATTGTTGTTTTACATGTCTTTGTAAATTTATTTTAAAAGATATTTTACAATAAATATAAAAATATTAATTTTAATATTAATAAAATAATCATATTTTTTTTACTTAAAATTAGATTATAAGATATATATATATATATATATATATATATATATATATATATTAATTATTTCTTATTTTACCAAAAATATACAATGTCATATTCTTCAGAAAATTATATTTATATCTTATTTTTAACCCTCAATAATTTCTTAGATATTTTTTTATATCTTCCATTTTCCTTTCATGGTTCTTCTACATTCCTAATTTTACATGGAATATGGACTATATCATGAATTGAAGATTCAAATAATAATAATAATAATAATAATAATATATTTGAATAATAAAAAATTTAGCTCATACAATATTATCAACATATATATATGATACATATAAAGAAGATTGTATTTTTAAAATTTTATAATATGTATTTGTGTAAGAAAATTATTAAAAATCTTGTACTTGATTAATTCATCAATTATTGTATAATTTATTAGTTCAAATAGTTTTACAATTACTTTTTAAGAATCTAAATAACAAAGATTTATTTTTATTTTATTTTATTTTTTTATATTGAGGATCTTATGTTGTTTTTCTAAACTTGTTTTGATAGTAATTTTTAAAATAAAATTACCATTAAATTCTAAAGTATTTTAAACATATTATACATACTTCTAATTTGTAAGTAAGAAAAAATTCTTCTTTGTCTAAAGTTGTGCATTTAAAATTTTAGATTATAATCATTTCTAATTATATTTATTAATCTTTAATATATATATATTTTTAAAAATTAATTTATTTTTATATATTTAAAAATACATATAGTTCTTTTAGTCTTTTTTATTTATTAATTTAAGCTAAGTATACTATTAAATATTAAAAAATAAAAACTTAAAATTTAATTGTTCTTAATAATATAAAAAATAAAAATAAAATATTTATAAAATAAAAAATCTCTTACACTTAGAAGAAGAAGGCTTGTATTACTATTGACTTAATGTCAAGGATATAATTCTAGAAAAAACTCAAAAAACAAAGCACTAATGTATTATTGAAGAAGGGAGAAAGTAAAATAAAAAGAGATAGATATAAGACAATTTATAAAACAATGTCTTAGAATTTAAAAAAAAAAAACTATCTAATAATTATATTTTTTTTTATTACAAAATATTAAATGAAAAAATTAAAATTTTATAGATTTTAGAAATTATATATGACATATTGATTTAATCAGAAATTTGATTTTATAATTAAAAATTATAATCAATTCAATTGTTGCTCCTAATACAAGCTACATGTTTGTTAATTGATACAAATCAAACTGCTTCTACCAACAACAACAAATAAAGTGTTTTTCAATACTTCTCAACTCCAAGCTACACCATTAGATTCTTATATTTTAACACAATAACACATGCAAGTATTTTTTTTAAGTGACTAAAATATTTTTAAATATATAATCAATAGTAACTAATGTTATATATTTTTTCAATGGAAATTAAAATATGATATTAAACATGTAGCATATATAAGAAAAAAGACCTATACTTTACTATTGTAAGAAATATTTTTATAGCAAATTTGGTTTGGGATGCATTCCAAGTTGATAAATTTCAAGGTCCATACAAAAACATCAATATCTCTCATTTAGCTTTAGATATTATAGATGATTCTTTAAATAGTGACAATAATATTATTATATTTATTACTCCGCATATATTTCTAAAAAATATAGGAATTAAGAATGATGTTAACTTGGTAGAATTAAATTAATTATTTGTATCCATTTATATTAGAAGCTAGATATATTGTACCAAGAGTAAGTTTGTCAAAATTTATTTTTTCATTATTAATATTAGATTCATGGTCTAAAAAATAATTTTGGAAATGCTTGTGTATGTCTCTATAAGCTTTCTATAAGCTTTAGAGAATATTAAGAAGCACAAGCAACATTAAATATTTTGAACAATCTTTAGTCACATTTCAATTGGTTGTAGATTTATTTAGATTTAGATGGTATAAAAATGGATCATCTAGACAACGCATAGTGGAGGTGTTTGGAATTGGTGTTAAAACAATAATATTGTTTACAAATTATGTCATGATTGCTATTTTTTCATTAGAAAAATAACTTGTGCAATGGCCAAATGCAACAAAGTTAGACACAATTGCACATAAAATTGAAAATCAAAGTTTTTTTTTTTTAGATAGTTAATATTGTAGATAGAACTTATATTGTATTGGCTTATAGACCAATCCAACATGGTGAGAATTGATATTGCATAAAATAATTTTATACTATCATTATTATTATTGAATGTGATCAAGTTAAAAAAATATTATATGTGTATGTTGGATTTCTAACAAGAGCACATAATAGGTGTATGTTTGTAAACACAAAATTATAGACAATTTCTACAAAATTCTTCTTAAACACCATGTATTATCTAGTAGATAGTGTATTTCTATCATCTTTTATTACTATCAAATCATATAAGCAACTCCAATCTATAATATTGTATTGGGATATTAAAATATTTTTGCTAGAAATAGAATACATGAAAATTATTTTATTCCACTTAAAACTTTAATTTTAGTTTGATAAATACCACATTTACAAATAATGTTACATACATTAAGTAACACATTGCATTGCTATCAAATTTTGTTTTATTATAGTTTGTCTTGAGTTTTTTTTATCATTGTTATATATATATATATATATATATATATATAAAATAATTTAGAGATTGTTGTAGTTATGTTCTTTTCATATTTTATTGATTCTTGTTGTGTTTTTTGTATATAATTATACTTGGAGTTTTAAATTATTTTTATCAACTTCTATTTTTTGGCACTGTTTTCTTTTCTTTCAAATGAATTTTTAAATTTTGTATATCTTTTTGCATGTCTTGCCAAGCAACTAGTTTCTTCTCCTTCATAGTTGTTTTTTTGTTTTGCTTTATCTTTTTGCATATCCCACACATGACGTTGTTGCCCGTTCTAACTTCTCTGTTCAAAGAGATAAATCCAACCAAATCCAAGAAAGCATGCAAGTAAACGAATAAAGGAGGGGAAAAATACAAAAGAAAGAATACTACATCGAAAGTGATGATAACTAGAATGAATAACATCTTCTATGAAAACCCTGAAAGACATAATTACTAAATATCACCCTAAGTACAAGTTGATTGTAAAAAGATCGTATCACATTCTCGTATTTGGGCATGTAGAGACACCAGATTGTTACTTTCTTTCATATAGTCCTGCACACAAGGAAACGAGCAACACTAACATAGTTACCATCTGAAAAGGCTTTCAAGTAAAATATCTCTAGTACATAACTTACGACAAAGAATATTGAAAAATATTGACAAGACGAGCAATCCAGCTGAACCATCTCAGGATTCCTCTATAACAACTACAGGAGGATTGGACGACCTGAATGGATTCAAGCTCCACTTGGCGTAGGTTCTCCTCAACCTCAACTGCGTACTCCCGTAATTGAATCCCCTGACCAAGGATGCTTCCTTCCATCTGCAGAACGCAAAAATCAATCTCGACCTAATTCCATATGTTTGAAATCAATTTTTCATGAGTTAACAGAATAAAATGATAGCAATAGGAAACAGATGAATTCAAGAACAAGTGTAAGAAAAGAGACATCGACCCACAGATAATGCTACATCAGCACACACATACATTAGCAGATTACAAAGAGCTACTTCATTCATCTGCGTTTAAAGTAGACAAAAGCAGAACTGGAAATACCTGGTGACCTTTAAGGCGCTCTAAATCTTCCTCCAGCCCCTCAAAATCCACTTCATCGCTGTCAGATAAATACAGGAAACTCAGTAAATATCTTTGGCCCTAAATAAATAGAGTGAAAGTTTTAGAAACGATAAGAACATATCAGATGCCCTTTTCTGACTCAAGAGGTCCCAAATTGAGATGACTAATCGGCTAGCGTAGATGCTGTAAAGATTGTCATAGGTTAAGGGCACCTAGCTCATACGCAGACTTGGAACGTATTCCTCAACTAATAGCACCTGTTGCAAATGGAGATGCACCATTATCATACTAATGAATATCCGACGGGGAGTTATATTTACCTATCGAGACTTTAGACGAATTTGTAAAGTCTGTATATCTAGGTGAAGCTCTTTGAACGTGAGAAGGTCGGGCTTACCCAGGTTCGTCTCCAGATGTGAGATCGCCAGCTGTGACAGATAAATCAGCTGCTTGCTGTTGTGCTTCTCCTAGCTCAGCATCCTACTTATAATGAAGCCATATTCATGCCTCCTTGCGCTTGATCCGAATGCCACTCTATTGGCGCACAAGAGTGAATCCAACCATCGAGTGAAGAGATTAGGTTCACCGACTTAATTACTGTTCATAGTCTGTCTTTAGCCAATGATCCTAAGTGATCTACGTAGTCATTAGGCTAAATATAGACGAGCTCTTGCTTATCCTCTTAAGAGCCACTCAGTTAAGCGTAGATTATGTTGAGCTTGAATATAAACTCATGGTTTAAGCTGTGTAATGCATTGCATTGTGGAATATACAAGATTTTTCATGGTATCAAAGCTAGGCACTGTCACTAAAGTCCCGACTTTGAGATAGACAATCAGATAGTTCAGTACTTTCCAAGTGCAGTCATGAGCGACACAACCAGTGTCACTTTGACATCTTCTGTAGGACAGAATCCTCCCGCTACCAGCTCAGCCGGAGTCACTCAGAACGCTGACGTGGCTCCACCTGTCACCACTGGAGGAGACCTAATCTTGCAGATAAAGTCTTTCAGCCTTTGTTTCGAAAGTGACAAACTTGAAGGCTCTAGCAACTATATGCCGTGGAGATTTAAGGCTGAACAAAGATTACGGAGCAGGAAGGTGTGGCTTGAAGTCGTCAAGCCAGATGGTAGCAAGATACTATCGGCGGTTGAGACCAATGACAAGGAGGAGTTGGCCACTTACATCTTCACCAATACGCTGAAGGATCACATTCTCAACATTGTCAGCTAGTTCCCCAACGATCCAGAGGGACTATGGATCAATCTCAAGATGCGGTTCAAATCGGATGCAATTGGTATGCAAATGATGTTGAAGGATTGACTGATTCACCTCCGAATGGCTGAAGGGACCAAGGCTAAGCATCATCTTCGTGAGGCGGATGGTCTCGTCATGTAGTTGGCAAATATTGGGCTGACCATCAATGACGACGAATTGAGTTGAATTACTATGCGCCAACTTCCTATGAGCTGGGCTCCTTGGAAAAGCTCTTTTGGAGCAATTATTCACGGCAAGCCCAACATGACCTTCTCGGAATTCATTGGATACATTCAGGCAGAAGAAACCAGTCGTGCACTCAACTACTCGGAGGAATCTCTTACTGCGTTTCAGCAGCTACAGTATGCACAACTCGCTAGTGCTAATTTGAAATCAATTGCAATTGCTGCGTTCAATTAGTCTTCTGGTTCCAATTCACGTGGAAAAGGCTGTGGTGGTGGTCTTGGACGTGGAAAGAGTGAGAAGAACCCAGGCAACTACAATTACTAAAGCGAAAGAGGACATTGGGAGAATGAATGTCTAATTAAGCAAGTCGAAGGGAAAATCAAGAACCTGCCCTTCTCTCAGTTGCAGCGCATCAATGAAGAAGTCATGCGCATTAAAGGTTCCAATCAAGCTCACTATGAGGAGAGCAGCGCTAATGATAAAGAAGATAACGTTGTTGTTGAAGGAGGTGGCAAAGAAGGCACAGTTGCATAGGCTTTGTCTGCAAGTTTACTTGACTATAAATGGATTCTTGATTTAAGGGCAACTGCCCACATATCAGGAAGTAGCTCGAACATTGATCAGCTTCAGCCTACTTCAGGTTTGTCTAACATAATGATAGTAGGAGGCCACAAATTGATTGTCTTTGGCAAAGAATGTACTAAAATAGCTGGCAATAAAGTTGCAAATGTTCTCTACGTCTCGCATGCTTGAAAAAATCTGTGTTAGGACAACTTATAAATACAAGCATGAACGTAGTATTCAAATCTGCGCAGTGCTTCTTTACCAAAGAAGATATCCAACTTAATACCAAGCAAGTTAGACTTCATAGGCTCTGTAATCCCAACAACAAGCTTTACCATATTCAAGGACTGTCCAATAACGTAACATTCCCCCATGACTTTAACAAGCGCTCCATCACTTATAATTTGATAAATCTTCCATGTAAGCCTTAGAGTCATAGCTGACATTTTCGGATCTGCCACCACTTACGACTTCACCAAAACAGAAGTTACTCACAAATACATGGCATCAACAATTGGGCCAAGTCAATCTCAGGAAACTCCACTCAATGTTTCTTCATAAGTCTGTGATTAGTCTTCCAAGTTTGGATTGGTCAAATTCTTTGTGTCAAGATTGTATCTTAAGGAAACAACATTGCAATGCCATCCCTAAGCTCTTCAAGTCCCTGACTATGAGACCACTTCAAATGCTGTACATAGATCTCTGTGGACCATTACCAATGGAATCTCCCTTGGGAACAAAATACATGCTAACCTTCATGGATGATTTCTCTTACTATTTTTGGATATTTTTTCTATGTATAAAAAAAAGATTTTTTTAGTATTTAAAAAATTCAAAATGGTAGTAAAAAATGAGCTAAATACAAAAATTGCTTATATAGGGTCTAATTGTGGAAGCAAATATTTATCAAATAAATTTAATGCCTATTATAATAGTCAAGGCCTATAAAGGCACCTAACAATAGCTAAAATCTCTCAACAAAATAGGATAGCCAAATCCAAGAACTAGATGTTACTTGAATCAATTAGAAGTTTAGAATTTCAATCATGTCTTTCACAAAATCTTTAAAAAGTGCTACTAAAAACAAGAGCATATTTACTAAATAGATGTTCCACTAAACGCTTGTATTATTCTACTCCTTATGAAAAACTTTTTGGATTCAAGCCTAATGTGGCACACTTTAAGATAATTGGCTGTAAAGTACATGTGCACATCTTGAAAGAAAGGCAAAACAAGCTAGAAGCAAAATCATTTGAAGCAATCCTTGTGGAATATGATCTATAATCAAAGGCTTACACATATTATCTACCATAGAACAAAAAAATTGTAATTACTCAAGATGTGATTTTTGATGAAGAATTAATAGAAGAAATAGAAGTATCATTAATAGTTGCAATCACTCTATCAATCTTTGACATACCTACTCACTTTTTTATAATTACAGCAATAAATAGTAAGATGTAAGACTCTACTTTGATAAAAGTTGTTTCAATTGAATAAAAATATTCACTACAATTTATAATTTCAAAGGCTATTCTTTTAGTATTATAGACTTCATCAACTTCAATCTCATCAATCTAGCAACCAAATTTTGAACCATAATCACTTGTTAAACAAGGTATTATATTTCAACTGACACATTCTCTTTTCAAGCTATAAAGAAGTACTAGAATTAAAACAATTTCTATATGGTTCTTGGACTATAAAGTAAATATGTTTTTAAATAATTTTAATATGTATACTATAGAGATAGTGAATGATTCCATATCTTGAATAGAAGCAATTAAAAATAAGTATTAAAAAATAACTATAGAAATAGAATTAGCTATACATACAAAAAATACTACTTGAATCTTATAGAACCACTACTTAGAGTAAAACCAATCTCATATTATTGTCTCTTGTGAGCAAAATAAGAAGATATAAAATCTAAATTGAAAGTCAAGCTAGTTGCAAAGGAATATGAACAAAAGTAAAGAATTGATTTTGATGATACATTTGCACCAATAATTAGATAGTCTATAATTCAATTTTTAATGGCTATAGCTATAACTTAAGACTAAAAAATATCACACATAGATGTAATTATTATAATCTTAAATGAAAAACTAAAAGAACTACTTTATATGTATTAACTATTTAGATTTGAAATATTAAAAAAAAATAATTTAATATATAAACTTAATAAATCTATCTTTAGATTAAAACAAAGTTTTATAACTTGATATGAGAAAATTAACAAGGAGCTATTATCAAGGATATGAAATACAAAAAACCAAAATATTAGAATACTCTTATGTTATTTGAAAGAAGTAAAGTATCACTCAAAGATGGTTTAATATTAAACTAGAATGGCTATTGTCAAAGACAAAAAGACTAGAGACTCTTGAAATAAGACTAGGAACAAAAAAGACATTGACAAGAGTAAAAAAAGCTTTATTCTTGTTTCTATATATACTATCTATCTAAGAGCTATATGGCAATGTTCTATAGGACCTCCAACACATGTCCAATTTGCAAGATACATGTCAAACTTGCAAGATAAGTTTTTTATATGTGCACCATATAATTAACTTGTTTCACAAGCTACTAATATGTGCAACACGTGACTAATTTGTTGGCTAAGTTTCTAACCTATCAATTACCTATAGACATGAATAAAGATGAAATTATATCTATAAAGCTTATAAAAAGCTTTTCTATAAGATATTATCAAATTATTCTATTTTTATCTACTTCAATGTATCTATACTATTTAGATAACTATTAGAATAAATCTTATGTCTATGATAGCTATAGATTTAAAGTTGGACATATAATTCAATTGACAATAACTATCATGGACACAGAATATAGACTTGAAGTCTAAACA
The DNA here is from genome assembly GCA_036785485.1 of Physcomitrellopsis africana. NCBI lineage: Eukaryota > Viridiplantae > Streptophyta > Bryopsida > Funariales > Funariaceae > Physcomitrellopsis > Physcomitrellopsis africana. Next base: position 10,562 of record JAWRVF010001090.1, read on the forward strand.
AGAAGTTCAAGAAGAACTAGCAGGAACTAGATTAATCAGATGAGTACAAAAACAACACCAGAGAGGTGAGCTAGAGCTCCAAGAGATGTATTGTCGAGACTGAAGAACTCTTCAGCCTCGATTCTAATATATACTCCTACCTAGAAAGCTTCTCAAGCAGCTTCTTTCAACTAGGGAGATATTAGAAGGCTCTGGAAGATTCTAAAGAGTTCTAAGAAACTTCTAGAATGTTCTAGAAGGTTCTAACAAGTATGTCCTTGACATCACCTCCTCCTCTAGCTTCGAGGTCTCCAAGAAGTCATTTGAGATGTATACTCACAAACATAGGAAATCAAAAATTTGTCGCATAGTCTCTGTAATATACTCAAACTGTCGTTCACGAGGCAGATGATTCATGGATCCTTGTAGCCACCGATAATGACCAATACCTTCTACTTGAGACCATGCTTGAACTTCTGTATCTTCATTGTGGAAACGACTTGAAAATATCGCTTCGCCACTACTTGCATGAGCTGGTTCAACTTCAAAGACAATTACAAGTGACTTGCTGCTTGGTATTCTTTGACGTCTTCTTGGCTCTTCTAATTCTTCGTCTCGAGGTTGACGTCGTGAGCTACTCGGTTGAGATGGTACCACTAGTACAGTATCTACATTCTCACTAGCCATATCTAAATACACCTTGATATTAGATATCTTGATACTATGAAATACAACAAGTTATGTTTTGATGAGACGTGGATCCTTTTTCTATTCATTTCTCCAGAGAAGGCTTCATCTTCACGCTTTGTTAATGACCAGCTTTTGGTTTATTAGGATATCGTCGATGGAATTCCCGTATCTTTTGAGATGCATTGGCAAGATTTTCGGCCGGTTCCCATGTTCTTTCATTAATATCGTAGCCGCTCCAATGCACAAAGTACTCTAATTTATTCCATCTTTGTCGTGAATCTAGTATCCTTTCCACCTCATATTCTTCATTGTTTTCAATTTCTATACTAGGTGGCGGACATTGCACTCTTCCAGGAAAAGACGATTCTCGATAAGGCTCTAACAGAGAAACATGAAAGACAGGGTGTACCTTCATAGCAGCTGGTAACTCTAAGCGTACGCCACAGGATTGATTTGCTTCTGGATAACAAATGGTCCCAATCTCCGGTAGTCCAACTTATCACATGGCTACTTGGTCTTGATATTCCGTCGAAGCAGCCATATTTTATCTCCAATCTTGAAATTAGGTGCCTGATTCCGAAATTTATCCGCGGATGCTTTGTAAGACTCTTGGGCAATTTGCAATTGAAGCTTCAATGTGGTTTGAAGCTCCGATAGCTGTTGCACCAATCCTTCAACTATTGGATTGTTATTCGTTGACGGACTCAATAGATCAAGCTTCAGATGGTACCCATAGTTGGAAAAGAATGGTGTTTTTTGAGTCGACCCATGAAGGGTGTTGTTATATGCAAACTCGGCTAGCGATAGATATGCAATTCAATCATCTTGTTGATAATTGATGCTGCATCGTAAATACTGTTCCAAAACTTGATTCACCCGTTCCGTTTGGCCGTCAGTTTGAGGATGGAATGCCGAAGAAAGCTTGATGTCTACCTTCAATATCTTAAAAAAAGATCTCCAAAACTTTGATACAAATTGGGTTCTTCGATCCGACACGATATCATCTGGTAGACCATGATATCGATATACATTATCAAAGAAGAGCCTTGCTGTATCTTCGCTTGATGATGTCTTCTTGCAAGGGATAAAATGTGCCATCTTTGTAAGTCGATCCACTACAACAAAGATGTTGTCAAATGAATTCGATGGCGGCAGATCTGTAATAAAGTCCATGGAAATTGAAGACCATGGACGGCACGGAATGGGTAATGGCTGTAGAAGTCCATAAGGGCGATGTCGAGGGTTCTTGGATCTTGAACAAATGTCACAAGAGAGGAAAAAATCCTTCACATCCTTCCACATTTGGGGCCACCAAAAATCTTGGGAAATGAATTCCAAGGTTTTGTTGAATCCGAAATGTCCTACAACTGGAAAGTCATGACAAGATTGAAGGACTCGAAGTCGTGCTAGCCCTTTTAGGATATACAGCCGCTCCTCAAAGTATAAGAGATCTCCTTCAACCTTGAACTTGTCATCATTGATACGCTGCTTAATATCAAGGAATATTGAATCTTCAATGGTCGCAGCACGTACCTAGTTGAGGAAGTCAGCATCAATTGGCACCACAACAGCACAAATCTTGAATTGCTCTGGCTTTAATAATGTCGTACACTGTTGATCAAGCGCTGCTTCTCTAATCTTCGGCGCAAGATATGATCTTCTTGATAAGGCATCGGATAGTCCTTGCTGCTTTCCAAGCCGATAAGTAATAATGAAGTCAAATCTAGATAGTAACATATTCTATCAAGCTTGACGACGGTTTAGAACCCAAGCAGAGATGAAATATTCCAGATTGTTGTGATCCGTATATACGGTCACCGGATGCGCCGCTCCTTCGAGGAAGTGATGCCACTCTTGGAAAGAATCCGCTATAGTAAGGAGTTCCTTATCATGAATCTCGTAATTGATCTCAACCGCAGAAAACTTCCGTGAATAGAATGCAACCAGATGAAGCTTATTGTCAATGCCCATCTGTGAAAGTACGGCTCTTAAAGCAAAATCCAAAGCATCGGTTTCCAAATAGAAAGCCTTTGCAAAGTTTGGATGTACGAAGATTGGAGCCGTAATAAATGCCGTTTTAAGATTTTGAAATGCTTTTTTCGCTAGAAGTCCCCATTCTAGCTTATCCTTATATGTTAATCAAGTGAGTGGAGCAATAATTTGAGAATAATTCTTGATGAAGATCCGATAGAAGTTAGCAAAGCCGAGAAAACATTGTACATCTCTTACCGTCTTTAGAACTTCCCAGGACACAATTGCTTCTACCTTCTTGGGATCCATCTTCAAGCCTTCTGTAGTTGCAACAAATCCTAAAAACTCCATCTCAGTTTGGTGAAATAAGCACTTCTCCAACTTGGCGTAGAGTCCTCGCTCACGTAGTTTTTCAAGTACCAAACAAACATGCTTCTTATGCTTTTCTTCATTCTTAGAAAATATCAAGATATCATCCAGATAAATGACAACAAAATCATCTAGATATTCTCAAAAAATATCGTTCATCATGTGTTGAAAAACCGCCGGAGCATTGGTAAGACCAAATGGCATGACATTATATTCAAAATGCCCATACCTTGTACGAAAAGCTGTCTTCCATTCGTCTCCTTCTTTGATTCGCACAAAGATATAAGCTCCCCTTAGATCAATCTTTGTAAAGATCTTTGCACGTCCAAGTTGTTCTAGAAGACTAGAGATCAAAGGTAATGGATAACGATTCTTCTTTGTCACCTTGTTGAGACCTCGATAGTCCACGCACATCCGTAGTGAGCCATCTTTTTTCTTCACAAATAAGATTGGTGCCCCAGCTGGCAATTTTGAATGACAAATGAAGTTCTTGGCTAGATTCTCGTCAATGTATTTCTGCAACTCAGCCAACTCCGTCTACGATAGGTTGTAGATTGGGCCAAAAGGCGGTTGTGCTCTTTCTTGCAATTCTATGGCACAATCATATGGTCGATGTTTTGATAGCATATCAGTATTTTTCTTTTAGAACACGTCTTGAAAATCCTTATATTGTTCCGATATTCTTGCTGTTGAAATCTACTCTCCACTAATTGGAGCCGCATAAATGACCAATGGTGTGCCTTCCTTGCACGATCTTACAAACGTTCTTGCTCCAATGAAAAAGGATTTTTTTGATTTGGGGTCTTCTTCCAGGCTTGTCCTTAGGTTGTTCTATGGGAAATGTTATCCTCCGCAACCTCCAATCTATGAATGGATTATATTTTTCCAACCAAGAAAGACCAAGAATAATAGGATTTGACGGGGTGCTAATAATGTTGAAAATAATATAACTACTGTGGTCTTTAAATGTCACTTCTATAGATTCTGATTCATGGGTGACACTACCAGATAATAAAGGTCGTCCATCTATTACTTCTACGTGAACATGTTTGAATTTTTGTACTAGGGGAATTTTGTGACACTTAGCAAATTCTTGGTCTAAGTAACAAGCAGATGCTCCTGAATCTAATAAGGCTAAGGTTTTTAGTTTTTCAGGACCAAAAGACAAAGGAATTGTAAAACAACGGGCAGGTTGAGTAGAAAGAGAGGAACCTAGTTTTGATTTGTCCAGCCACACGGTGTCGTGTAGTAATACGACTACTAGGTGAAAGAGGGAAGGAATGATTATATTATAGAAGAGCTCAAATGAAAATATTTGAAAAAATTATCTTAGAAAAATAGATAATAGACAAGGAGGTAGTAAAAATTAAAAAGTGCTAATGCTGCCTTTTATAAAAGGGATTTCTACTTACTTTGTAAAGCCATAAAAATGGTAAAACAAAGTAGATTAGAAAAATAATTGGTATAGGTATGTTTAATAAGAAATTAAGAGTAGGTTTTAGAAAAATTTACCTCAAAACTACAAGAGTTGATATCCGGAGAGGGCCGGTTAAGAACCTGGGTCGAAACCAGACCCCAGGGCACAAAACCGCGTGCCGACGGCGAATGGAGGGTCTTTTTTGCAGATCAGAGATTGGGGTTAGGGAGTGAACTTGAAGGGTTTTATATAGGAGTTGATTTTGAGTGATTTGGAGAGAAAACGACTTTGTAATAGCTTTGCAAAGTTAGGGTTTATTTTGGCTACTTGAGATTTTGTGAAATAAATTAGGGTTGATGGTTTAGGCAATTCGAGAAGCTTTGCAGCAGATCTACGGCTAAGAAATTTTTGAACGGTGCAAATAGGAGGTTTAGGCACTGGAATATTGGCGTGAAGATTGGAGAAGGAGGCCGGCTGATACCCGAGCAAATTTGTAAGTTTTTCTTCTTCTTAGTAAGTTGGATCTTCTTCAAACTTGGGGTGTGTGTTTTTAACTTAATTGTTAAGGTGTATGAAATATTTCAATCAAGATCAACGGTTTGTTTGGTAGTTATTGTGGTTCTAAAACTGCCTTAGAAATTGCTTAGGGTTTGACTTAGGGTTTGATTAGGGTTTGACTAGGGATTGACTTAGGGTTTCATTAGGGTTAGGATTTCATTAGGGTTTGACTTAGGATTTGATTAGGGTTTGACTAGGATTTGATTAGGGTTTGACTAGGGTTTGACTTAGGGTTTGATTAGGGTTTGACTAAGATTTGACCAAGATTTGAGTTAGGGTTTGATTAGGGTTAGGGTTTGATTAGGATTTGACTTAGGGTTTGATTAGGGTTTGACTAGGATTTGACTTAGGGTTTGATCAGGGTTTGACTTAGGGTTTGACTAGGGTTTGACTTAGAGTTTGACTAAGGTTTGACCAAGATTTGACTTAGGGTATGACTAAGGTTTGATCAAGGTTTGACTTAGGGATTGACTAGGGTTTGAATAAGATATGATTTAGGGTTTTAAGATTCTATTTTTAGTATTTTCTAAATTTAGTATTTTATATATTATTTTCTATTATGATTATTGAATGACTCATTTATTCTTCTTTTATAATTTCTTTAAGATTGAATCAAGCTGAAAAATATTGTTAAGGTTTAATAGAAGTTAATTAAGATTCTATTAGAATTGTTAGGATTTTGTTGTGGCGCATTTTCTTTTTATCTTCCACAGCCAGGTGCCCGGAGCATTCTCAAGCAAGACTTCACGACACGACAACTGCCTTATTGTGGCCTCTACATCCTCGCTTTCTCGTATCAACTGTATGTCCTCCTGGCCTTGCTTGGAATTTAGGCTACTGGCCAATATAATTGCGCCGGCGATGACTCAGATATTGTCCTAGCGTATTCTTGGCGATATCGAAGGTTGATCGACTTTACGTACCGCTAATGGCTTCGCTGGAGCGCTCGTGGATCGTTAAGAGATAATTATTGCTCCCTTCATGTCATCTCTTAGACCCCAATAGAATTGGCTCATCAATGCTTCTTCATCCCAATTGATGTCGCATGCCAATTGCCTGAAATCCGATGCATAGACTGATGTAGAGCGAGTCCCTTGTCGTAGTGATCAAATTTTTGTTGTAGCCCACTGAGCCTTGTTATGCTCGCCAAATGCTTCTCCAAATGCCTTCAAAAAAGTCTCAAAGTTGTTCAAAATCGGTGATTCTTTTTCAAATAAAGGAGCAATTCATGATAGAGCTTGTCCCGTAAGCAAAGGTTCCAACCAATCCAACACGTGATTCCTCCGTCGGATAATGTTTGGGTTGTAGAGTTATTATTAAATTGATTTGATTGATGAAACCTTGAAACTTGGAGCGTTGTCGTACTGCATTTACGTGCAGTATATAAAAATATTAAATATCTTGTATCTATTGTTAATATGTGTGTGAGTGTTGGAGGTTATTTTAGAAGATATTATAAGAAGAGGATTTATTATAGCCACTTAGTTAGTGAACTAAGATGGCTATTTGTTTTGTTCCTATCTTATTTATATCCTAGAATAGACTCTTTTATAATTAGAAGAAAAGTAAGGGTTATTTTATCTTTCTTGTTGACTTTTGAAGTAGAATGGACCTTATGAGGGATAAGAAAGAAGAGCATGGGGTGAATAAGGCCCATCCAATAGGATTTGGCTGCCCATGTGGGCGTCTCATAGTCTAATATGGAAAGAAAGGGAGATATACTCCTCTTGCTAGACCGAGAGGAGAGAGAGTTTTGAGTGGTGAACTTTGGAAAGAGATAGCTCTGTAGATATAGAAGCGTTTGTAATGAAAATTGATGGATGTGTTCTTCGAGTTGTCAGGATTCTAGAACCTACTCACTTGCTTGTTTTGGAGTTGTGAGCAAACAATTATGCTTGTTTTAGTAGAGTAGAGTTTGCTGCCACCCCGACGAAGAGTGGCAGAAACTTCGAGCTACTACTGCAAGTTTGATTTCGACTCTTTCTTAGTGAAATTTATACAGAGTGTGGAAAATTGTGCTAGCTTTCTATCAAGACATTTCTTATAGCATTTGGAGTTGGAGAGCAAAAGTTGTGAGCTTGAGAGTGGGAAAGGGTTTGCTGCCACCCAACGAAGAGGGGCAGAGACTTTGTTCAATCACCCAAGTTGGACAGTCTCTTTAATCTTTTTGTTATTTTAGGTGCTTATAGTAGCTTGTATAAGCTTTCCACAAAAACAAAAATCAATACATTTGGAGCTTTGATGAAAGTTTTATAAGCTGTGAAGTGTCAAAGAGGGCAAATTGTTGCTAGGGTTTGAAGAGTAGAATCAACTAGCTACAAAATCTGGAGTTTGAGAGGCATGCATGCAAAATTTAAGAATAAGTAAGATGATGGAGTGAGCTTTCTAAAAAGCTATTGCATGTCCAATTTGGAGAAGGGAAGTGATCACAACAAAGGCTAAAGTAAAGAAGAGCTTTGCTGCCTTTGCATTTGCTTGGAAATTTTAGCGCCTATTTCTTTTAGCCATAACTTTTAAATGTTAAGTCATCTATTTGTGAAAATTTGATATATTTTACAATGGATTATTGGCTTCCCATAGGCTATAAGCACACTTGATTCGACCTTTGGATGAATTTTTAGTGATTTATTTAGTTTTAGCTTGTTGTATAACTTGTATTCCTCATATGCGGTTGTATTTTGAGGTATACTTGAATATATATATACTTTGCTTATACCTTTTATACAAGTATATATACTTGTATTTATATCAAGTATTTATATAAATATTCTATAAGTATTATACATAATATTTGTATAAGTATTTGTACAAGTATTATACCAAGGATTTATATAAGTATTTGTACAAGTATTATACCAAGGATTTATACAAGTATTTGTATAAGTATTATACCAAGGATTTATATAAGTATTTATATAAGTATTATACCAAGGATTTATACAAGTATTATATAAGTATTTATACAAGTATTATTCAAGTATTTATACTTTATATTTGTACAAGACTTGTACAAGTATAATACAAGTATAACTTGAAAGCTTGAAGAAATATTGTGCAAGTATAGAACATACTTGCACGGCTTCCTTCATGTTCCCTGCTAGTTCTAGTAGCAGCTAGGAACCCGGCGTTTTCCCAAGGCGAATTCTCTCTACCCGACAGCGTGTGCCATCAAACTTGTCTAGAAGGCTAATTCGAGGTTCTTTTTGTTGTAGAAGTAATAGTTCTCATTGAACCATAAGTAAAACTTCTTCTTCTGGTGCAGAAGCTCGAGGCTGATGAAGCCCAGATTGTGCTATTCCGGATGCTCCATCATTATGAAGTCTTACAAAGACTCCTTCCATCATCGTAGTTCTCTGTGATAATGTAGCAAGAGCATTCATAATGGCGTCCATCTTGGACTCCAAACTTTCACTCATATTAATGTCTTGACCTCCAACCATTCTAAGAGAAAGGAAGTAATTGTTTCTACAAGGAGGAAATATTGGTTTAGAAGAGGGTACTCTGCAACCTCTAAAACGCCTTAAGACCTTCAAAAAAAGGGGTAATCCACTCTCTCCAAGAAAAATAAGATTCTAATATTATGACAAAATGATATCAGTTTAGAAGAGGGTAATCCGCAACCTCTAAAATACTAGTGTACCTTCAAGAAGAGGGATAATCGTTACTCCAACAAGAAGGAACTAGCTCTGATATCCAAGGTGAGAATAGTCTCGACAAATTGTCACGGACACAAAATATAGACTTGAAGTCTAAACAAGAAGTTCAAGAAGAACTGGCAGGAACTAGATTAATCAGATGAGTACAAAAATAACACCAGAGAGGTGAGCTAGAGCTCCAAGAGATGTGTTGTCGAGACTGAAGAACTCTTCAGCCTCGACTCCAATATATACTCCTACCTAGGAAGCTTCTCAAGCAACTTCCTCCAACTAGGGAGATATTAGAAGGCTCTGGAAGATTCTAGAGAGTTCTAAGAAACTTCTAGAATATTCTAGAAGGTTCTAACAAGTATGTCCTTGACACTAGGAAGATATTAGAAGGCTCTGGAAGATTCTAGAGAGTTCTAGGAAACTTCTAGAATATTCTAGAAGGTTTTAACAAGTATATCCTTGACAATAACTTATATTTGTATATTAAGGACACCAATATAATCATGTCATTTGTATTTATTGATAATTTACTTGTAACTAGCAATAATAATTCCAATATTGTCTCATCCAAGCAACAATTGCATTCTAGGTATGTCATGAAGAATTTGAATCCTATCAAAAAATATTTGAAAGTAGAATGTACTAAATTAAAAAATAGAATGCTACTCTATTAGATAGATTACTACAAATAATTGTTGGAAGAATGTAATACGTTGCATTGCAAACATGCTCAAATTCTTCTATTGAAAAGAATGGTCTTGTAAGTAAATATGAGAACTTTACCAAAAAAAATTATCAAGTTTTGATAATTGATAGAAAATTTGATTTTTTTTACTAATTCAAGGCTTGACATATCTTTTATAATTAATCTAATTAGTTGCTTTATACACTTTCCGCAAGACTCACATCTAGTAGCAACAAAATATATTCTTTGCTATCTTGTAGGTAGTATAGATATTGGCATCTTTTTGGCTAAAGATTCACCTATACAACTTGCATATTACACAAATGTAGACTAGAGTGTATGTCTAAAAATAAAAAGATCAATTGGAGTATATATTGTAACTCTTAGTGGAGGACCAATTTTCTAGTTAAGTAAAAAATAACCTACAATTTCAAAGTCTAATATTAAGTCAAAATATCATATTCTTTTCCAAAGAGCAGCTAAAGTAATTCATCCCAAATGATTCTTTAAAGAATTGATATATTAAGATCATGGAGCTATCAATTTACATTGCAATGAAAGTCAAATAATTTTAAGCTTAGAGATAGTTCATATTCTAATATTTAAAGATTTGTACTTATATTGCAACAACCAAAGTGCATTGAAGCTTGCAAAAGATCCCATTTTTTATACTTGTTCAAAACACATAGAGTGTCATGGATATAGATTTATTTCAATAATTACCTAAGTAATATAGACCAATAGAAGTAGGTAAAATAATTTGATAGAAAAGCTTCCTAGAAGCTTCATAGACGCGGAATCACCTTTATACATGTCTATAGGTGATTGGTAGGTTAGAAACTTGGTCAACAAGCTAGCCACATAGCGCACATGTTGGTAGCTTGTGGAACAAATTAGCCATGTGTCACACATATTCGTAGCTTGCAAAACAAGTCAAATACGTGGTGCACATGCGAGAAACTTGTCGTGCAAGTTTGACACATGTCTTGCAAATTAGACACGTATATAAGGTCCTATAGAATACCGCCACATAGCTCTTAGTTAGATAGTATTTATAGAGACAAGAGTGAAGCCTTCTTCACTCTTGTCAACTCCTTTCTTGATCCTAGTCTAATTTCAAGAGTCTTCATGTTTCTAGTCTTTAGCAATAGCCATTCCAGTTTTCCTTTGAATATACATACTTTTTTATTTCTATTTTGTGACTTTTCTTTGATACAATTTTCATTAGACTGTACATATTTTTCTAATTCATGTCCTTGACAGATTGACAAGAATATATATACAGTATCAGAGCTTTGTCTTTTCTTGATTAAGAGTAGATTATTCCTTTCTCTTGATAAGATATAAGCATATTAGAAGTTGTGAAGTACCTACTTCTAAACTGATATTGTTTCTAGAATTTTTCTTTTAAGTGTGGTATTCTGCATTTCTTGACGTGAGAGTAGACACCTTCCTTCCTAATGTATTATCATGGCAGAGCTTGCGGAAATGAAGAGTGCAATAGCACAAATGCAAGAACAAATGAAAGAGCTAATGCTTACAATGCATCAACTCAGTTTACCACCACAAGCAGCAACAAGATTAGCAGGAAGTGAAGATATAGAGATAGTTGGAGCTACATCAATATCTACATCAAATCATACTACCTCACCTATGATGGAGCACCGTTCAAACATTAGAGAACCAAAAATTAATTTGCTTGAGAAGTTTGATGGCACAAGATCTAAGTTTCAAAGATTCGTCAATCAGGTACAATTGATAATTGAACTTCAAACTCAGAGTTATCCTACGTAAGGATCTCAAGTTAGGTTTATTGGAACATTACTTTTGAGATCTGCTTTATCATGGTTTTCATCTTTTCTTGAACAATGTGATCCAATATTGGATAATTTGGAGGCATTTTCAACGAAATATTGATCTATGTATGGAGAACTTGATGCAATCCGTGTTATTATCAACAAGATTTGCATCCTATGACAAGGCAATCGATCAGTGTCATTATACGCTTCACAATTTTGACAATTAGCGATTGATATCAAGTGGGATGATGCTGCATTCATCAGCCAATTTCTCTACGGATTATAATATGAGGTAAAAAAATTAATGCTCAATTTACTCGATCCTCAAATATTGAGTCAAGCAATTGATTTTAGTGTGAAGTGTGACAATCGAATTTTTGAATTTTGATCTGAGAGTCATACAAGAGAGCCTCAATATTATTATTCAATGGCAACATCAATGTCCTCACAAAACGTACATTCGGAAGTAGAAAAGACATATAAATTGATGTGGTATGTTTTAAACTTCTTGTTGAATAAGAAAAGATTCGGCATTGTCAAGGAGGATTATGTTTATATTGTGGAGAACCTAAACAAATTGCTCAACATTGTCCGAAAAAATGACACAACTACAAAATGAGGAGTATGGCTGTCAAAGAAGACAATATGTCGGAAAATAAATTTTTCCAATTACAATAGGGATCGTATAGTTGGAACCTTATACAATTCCTACTAAAGATCCTATTCTCTCCTTAGAATCCTCTCCTTGTTTTATAATAGATATATATTTAGGACCAAAAAACTACAGAGCCTTTGCCTTATTAGATTCAAGAGCCTCAACTTGCTTTTTAGATGAACAATTTGTTAAGAATCGTAAAATACCTTTAGTACAAAAAACTAAATCCGTACATGTAAAAGTCATAGATGGTCGTCTATTGTCTTCTAGAGACGTCACTCATAAAACCCGTCTTATAAAAGTAACAACAGATGGTCATAATAGCTACGTAACCTTTAACATAATTAAATCTCCGTCTAATCTAGTTATTTTAGGTTTATCATGGCTAGAAAAATATAACTCTCAAATAGATTGAAATTCTTGTAGACTTGACTTTTTTCAAAATATTATTAAACATCTTGTTGACTAAGTAAAAAGCTATAAGTCTAATATAATAAAACCCGTATTTATAGGTGCAAAAGCTTTTATACACGCAGCAAAAGAAGGTTCAACTTTTGTTATTTATGCCACATCCGTTTCTGATGGTGGAAAGACTTTAAGTGGCATTCCAAGCCAATATCTAGATTATTAAGACGTTTTTGAGAAAAAAAATGCAGATATTCTTCCGGAGCATTGTCCATATGATTGTTCAATCGACCTCAAGGAAGGAACTCAGCCACCATTTGGACCAATCTATAGTTTATCACAAGATGAGTTAGTTGAACTCAAGACGTATATAGACGAGAATTTGGTGAAGAATTTCATACACCATTCTAAATCTCTAACAGGAACTCCAATTCTATTTATAAAGAAAAAAGATGAATTATTATAAATGTGTGTTGACTATCGAGGATTTAATAAGTTCACAATCAAGAATAGATATCCATTATCTTTGATATCAGAACTCCTTGACCAATTAAATCAAGCTAAGATCTATACAAAAATAGATCTAAAAGGATCATATAATCTAGTATGCATCAAAAAAGGAGATGAATGGAAAACTACGTTTTGAACTAAGTATGGACATTTTGAATATAATATCATGCCTTTTGGACTTATAAATGCACCAGTTGCTTTTCAACATCTTATGAATGATGTTTTTTGTGAGTTCTTAGACAATTTTGTCGTCTATTATCTAGACAATATTTTGATCTATTCTAAGAACATAGAAGAATATAAAATACATGTTTGTCAAGTATTACAAAAACTTAGGGATGCGGGATTGTACGCCAAGATGGAAAAGTGTGTATTTCATACTACTCAAGTTGATTTTTTAGGATACATCATTTTAAATGATGGTCTCATGATGGATTCTAAGAAAGTCTAGACAATCATGAATTAAAAGATTTCAAAGACAATAAGAGATGTCTAATGCTTTCTAGGATTTGCTAATTATTATCGGATCTTCATCAAAGACTTCTCTTGAGTTACAGCTCCACTTATACGTTTGATCTGTAAAGACAAACTCTAATGGAAGCAAGAAGTGGAAGCACCTTTTGAAGCTCTGAAGACATCGTTTATTTCTGCACCAATCTTATATCGTGTTGACTTTTTTAAGGCATTTTTTATGGAAATAGATGCATCAGACTTTGCCTTAGGTGTGATTTTGTCACAAATGGGAACAAATGACAAACTTCATCTAGTAGTTTTTTATTCAAAAAAATTCTCAACAGCCGAGATCAATTATGAGATCGATGACAAAGAACTTCTTACAATCATGCATTCCTTTCAAGAATGGCATCTTTATCTAGAAGGTGCTTCCAGTCCAATCACCATATATACGGTGTTGTATGACGTGGTCTTCTATCTGGGAATATACTAGGTACTTGGCTGTGGAGATTTTATTTGAAATTTGATGGCAAAAATCCAATAGATAATTTTTCCTTAATAAAAAGGAAAAATAATACAATAATCTTACAAAAGAGAAGTTATGTATATAAACCCTGTTGTATTCAAGTAATTTTATACAAAAAGGGTTCAAATTTCCACAAAAACCCTTCAAAACTTTATTCACCGGCAAAGACTTATTTCTTACTGAATTTTAGAATCCAATAACTCTTGATCCAACTATTTAATTTCTATAAAATTTAATTCAAAGTATAAATAATTTTCTTGAATTTTACCACAAGAAAGAAAAAACCATAAATTCATTTCCAATCATCTGATATCTCAAAACCCCTAGTAGGTACTTAAAACCCTAGCTCATAGACACCTGAGCACTATTTTTCTTATATCTCACAAATCCAAAATTCTAATGCCATAAAATTTTTATACATAGTCTTGTAACATAAACATATATATTGTTGAAAATTTTGAGCCAAAAATCTATGAAATTGCCTAAGATATAGCTCAAAATGTAATCACTATGTAAGCAGGTCACTTACTGCCCTCAAGTCTATAAGCACTAACTTCAACTCCCAATATCTCCTTCACCCTAGCTTGGATTTTATCAAGCCATATATAAAAAGTGTAGCAATAAAAGTGTTCTCTTCAACCCTAATCGCTGATCCTTAATTGCTTTCTGTATGCGCAAGTTATATCCAAAAGAATGACAATAGGTCTAAAATCGACACCTTAACTTTGAGTGCCTATAACTTCTTCATAAAAAGTGCAAATCAAACAAAATTTGCACCTAAACCAGATCCAAAAACCTAAACCTTATGATCCTAGCCTTTGATGTTCGACTCCTCTCAAAAAACAAATCCTAACTCCTAATAAACCCTCTGATAGCCTTCTTGAAGCCCATTGGGCATGATTTTTGGCCAATTAGAATAGAGATTTCTATCATCCACCTCTATTCATCCACATGGATGGCCAAACTATCCTTTTTATACTAAAAACCTTTTTCTAACCCTTCTTCTTATAAGATTTACATACTTGGTGGTTTAAGCACCAAATAAAAGAAGTAAATAAGATCTTAAAGATCACCCATGTCTAACATAGGTGACTTAAGATATATACAAGTTACTATCAATATAAAATTAACTTCAAAAGTCACTACTAAAAAAAAAAAAGATCGTATAAATCTTAATTATAATCCTTTTAATAGATTCTTTCTAAACTAACAATCTAACCACATACTATAACCACTAAAAATCCATTGATATGGCTCTCATTTAGCTATGTAATAAATTATATATTAAATATACATGTATAATTTTTTTACATAGTAGCCAAACCACAACACGACAATGGATATCAAGAACCTCGAGTATTTTATGTCAACACACGTGTTAAATTGTCGTCAAGCTTGTTGGAGCATGTCTTTGTCAAGATTCGAGTTCATTATCACTTATCGGCCAAGAAAACAATAAGGTTTGTCGGATGCCTTTTCTAAATGTTCTTATTTTGTACCAAAAGAAGGAGATGCAGCTTTTGAGCAACAAAGAATGGCCCTCTTGAAACCACCCACGACTTGATGCTTTTGACTTTTCAAAATTTGATAATCCAATGGCAAAAGATTTAGAAAATCGTTTGTTAGAGCTATATGCAATAATGAAGGTGTAATTAAAAGAAGCTCAAGAATGACAAAAAACAAATGCAGATGCGTATCACAAGAAACAATCACAATTCAACGTGGAGGACAAGGTATGGTTACTTCATCGCAATATCAAGACTACTTCCGCCTCAAGGAGCAGCAATTTAAATCAACGATTTTATCAATTTACATTAAAGTTACATGTTAATCAAGAAAATCTTTGCTATAAAGCAAAATAGGTTCTATAGAAGTTTCATCCTATCTTGTATATTATTTGTTATTTTCTTAGATTTATTTGTGCTAAAGAGATGCAGGATCAACAACCAGCAAATTCAGCTCAAGAGCCATCATTTGTTGATTTACGAAACGAGACATTACCACTATCACAACCTTCAAGACAACGGAATAGAGATGAAGATCCTCAAGAACGACATGTCTTTCCTTGGATTGATGGCAAAATACAATGTGTTTAGTATCACGACCTTGGAAGAGACTCTCATTATTTGGTGATACTTTTAGAGGTAGGAACTACTCCTAATGGTGTTTCTAATGTTTTTTTTTGAAGAGAATTATGAAGGCCTCAACAATGATCAATTAATAGGGTGATTCTTTCGCCCTAATATGAGACATTATCAATGATTGAAAGGACCTATCAACTACCTTCAAAAGGAACAAAGATCAGAGTATGTAGCAAGTACAATTTGACATATCCTAGACTTCCTCAATATGTAATCACCGCTCATTGTAGAACTCGTGCCTAGAAGGGGGGGTAATATCACGAACATAAGATTTACTCCAATAATTATCTAAGTAATATAGACCAATAGAAGTAAGTAAAATAAGTTGATAGAGAAACTTCCTAGAAGCATTATAGACACGGAATCACCTTTATACATGTCTATAGGTGATTGGTAAGTTAGAAACTTGGTCAACAAGCTAGCCACATGGAGCACATGTTGGTAGCTTATGGAATAAGCTAGCCATGTGTCACATATGTTGATGGCTTATAAAACAAGCCAAGTACGTGGTGCACATGTGAAAAACTTGTCGTGCAAGTTTGACACATGTCTTCAAATTAGACATGTGTATGAAGTCCTATAGATTACTGCCACGTAGCTCTTAATTAGATAGTATTTATAGGGGCAATAGTGAAGCCTTCTTCACTCTTGTCAATTCTTTTCCTGATCCTAGTCTAGTTTCAAGAGTCTTCATATTTCTAGTCTTTGGCAATAGCCATTCTAGTTTCCCTTTGAATATACATACTTTCTGATTTCTATTTTGTGACTTATCTTTGATACAATTTTCATTAGATTATAAATATTTTTCTAGTTCATGTCTTTGGCATAGAGATTCAACATCATTTTATATGTAAAAGAATTTTAGCAAAAGATGTAATAGTATATTATAAATTAATAAAATTTCAATTAATAGATATTCTAATAAAAATACTATTTAGATTAAATTTTCTACGACAAAGAAAAGAAAAAGAAAAAGAAAAAAAAAAAACTACAATTAAAATCACTTTTTGATTTTAAGATTGTATAAACATATTAGCCATTCCAAGTAAAGTTCTAAGAACAAAGCTATTATAATAAACAATTGATGTAGCAATTCAATAACAAACCAACAAAGGCAAGCAACAATAAGCACCATAATAATAGGTGATATTTTATTATTATTATATAATTATAAATTACCATTATTAACTTGATAGTTAAATTAAGATGGAGTATTGGCACATAAGAGTCAATCCAACCATCAAGTAAAGAGATTAGATTCATCGATTTAATTATTGTTCATAGTTTATCATTAGTTATTGATTTCAAATAATTTATGTAGTGATTAGATTAAATATAGATGATTTTTTGCTTATTCTTTCAAGAGCCATTCAATTTAACATAGATTATATTGAATTTAAGTATAAATTCATGGCCTAAGTTATATATTATATTGTATTATAGAATACATAAGATTATTTAAACTTACAATTCTAAAGTAAGACTATACATAAGAATTCATTTAATCATGTCAAACCTAATAATTAAAAAATTGAAATAGAACAAAGTACTTGCATCTACAAAATTCAATGTTGAATAGAAGTTGGTAGAAAAAAAAGATGCATTGTCAATGATGCATAAGCTTTTTATTAGGTCAATTAATTATAATTATTAAATTTGATATTTAAATTGCATTAGATTGACAAAAGAGAGTTTTATATCAAAGATTTCTTCTAATAGAAGCTCTATCCTTCTTTTTTAATTCAACCAAGGGCATCAATGTATCACCATGTTAACAAATCATAGTATATTTTTACATCTATCAAAGAAAAGATAAGAAAAGACTAGCCAATAGTGCAAAGAAAAAAAATGATTGTTTATTTGGATGCTTTAGAAAACATACTAAGTACAACAATAAGGTATATGAAAGAAATATCTATGACTATTGAAAGCAATGGATAAGGTTTGTGAAAGATATCTATGATACACAAGAGTGGTGGATAAGATTACAAAGTAGCATCTGAAAGGTCTGTGAATTTTTGGATGATTTATTAATTTGAGGATCTAGAGGAGAAAAATAGACAAGTGATTAGGAATCAGTCTTGTAGTAGATCAAAGGAATAGAAATCAGGAGACAATGAATGAACAAAATAGTAATCGAGTAGACCGCATGCAAAACTGAATGAATTATCCTTTGAGTGTATTACAAGTATATAGCCTCACCTTAGTGGTTGAGATAGTTCCTACCTACTTGGACTAGCAATTACAGCTAACTGCCATATCTACTGATAGCTGGTGCTAAGCTGTCTTGACGACTTTACAATTGTATTATGTTTGTCATTTACTTGCTAAATCTCTTATTTGTTATCCATGCAAGCTGGTTTTGTACTTGTTTTGCTACACAATGTTCTAGCACATCCTAGTAGAATCTTAAATATATATACTTTCCGGATATTCTGCAATATGCACATCGATACGACCTCTGATTTGGTTTGGCCAAATTGACTACCTTGACCAATAGCTCAATCTACATACAAAAACTAACATAATTTTTTTATTAACTATCTATCTGTAGAATCTATATCAACGTACTGTGTAACTTACTGAGCTTCTTGTCTGCAATAATTTTAGTAGATAAAACTAAAAACTTGTCCTAGTAATTGAATCTATTCTAATTTAATTAAATAATAATTAATATTTTAATCAATTGCTACCTTACACTATTCTCTCCTCTCAAACAATTGTTGCCCTCAGCAACTCAAGGTACGATAATAGGAGGTAGTAGTAAGCATAGTAGCAAACCAATCAAAAATCAAACCAATATAGTGTCAAGGACAAGAACTCAATGAGAGCAAATAAATATATGAAACTTCTATTTAGAAGTATAATAAAATAGAAATAAGAAAATATATATATTAAAAGAAATTAAAATAGCTATTGCCACAAGATAAAAAAATTATAGACTCTTGAAATTAGACTAGAAGTAAGAAAAGAGTTTACAAGAGTGAAGAAGGCTTTACTCTTGTCTCTATTTATATTATCTATCTAAGAGATACGTGGCGGTATTCTATAGGACCTCCTACACTTGTCTAATTTATAAGACACGTGTCAAACTTGCACGATAAGTTTTTTACATGTGCGCCATGTACTTGGCTTATTTTTCAAGCTATCAACATGTGCAATATATGGCTAGCTTGTTCCACAAGCTACCAACATGTACGCCATGTGGCTAACTTGTTGACCAATTTTTTAACCTATCAATCACTTATAGACATGTATAAAGGTGATTCAGCATGTATGAAACTTCTAAGAAGTTTTTCTATTAAATATTATCAAATCAACTTATTTTATCTATTTCTATTAATCTATATTAATTAAATAATTATTGGAATAAATCTTATATCTAAGACATTATCCCCTTTCTAGAGATGAGTTCCATAAAGAGCGGTGATTACATGTTGAGGAAGTCCAAAATACATCGAGTTGTACTTGCCACATATTCTAATCTTTGTTCCCTTTAAAGGTAGTTGATAGGTCCTTTCAGCCATCGATAATGTCCCATATCAGAGTGAAAGGACCAATCTATTATTTGATCATTGTTGAGGCCTTCATAACTCCCTTCAAAGAAAACATTAGGAACACCATCACGAGTAGTTCCTACCTCTAAAAGTATCACCAAACATTGGAAGTCTCTTATAAGGTCGTGATATCAAATACATTGTATTTCACCATCAGTTCGAGGAAAGACATGTTGTTCTCGAGGGTCTTTATCTCTATTCCATCATCTTGAAGGTATGATAGTTATAATGTCTTGTGTAGTAAATCAACAAATGAAGGTTCTTCAATTGAATCCGTTGGTTGTTGATTCTCCATCTCCTTAACATCACAAATATAAAGAAGCTACAAACAAGGATAGAAAGTAGAATGTTATCTTGCCTAGATCGTGTTTTTTTTATAATATCCTTTGATAATCTATGATAGCAATAGATGTTGTTAAAGAAGAGTTTAATTGTTTCTTCACTTGTGATAGATTTTGTATATGATATAAAATATGCCATTTTGGTGAAACAATCTACAATCACGAATATATAATCATATGAACTTAAATTTGAAAGATCTGTGATGAAATCCATAGAAATAGAAGACCAAAGTTGTTTTAATATAGGTAATGGTTGGAGAAGTCCGTAAAATCAATGACGAGGAGTTTTCAATCTTAAACAATTATTATATGATTGCACAAATTCTTTAACTACCTTCCACATTTGAGGCCACCAAAAATCTTTTGAAATTAGCTCCAAGGTCTTATTGTATCCAAAATGTCGAGTTGCAAAAAAGTTGTGATGAGCTTTAAGAGCACGTAGTCATGCTTCACCTTCTGGAACATATAAACGTCTTTCAAAATAAAGTAAGTTGTCCTTGAACTCGAACTTTGAAGTATCATGAGATTTAGAAGAAATATTCTTAATATCATGAACAAGAGGATCTGAGGGCATACTTAATTGGATTTGCTTAAGAAACATTAAATCAACAGTCAATGTTGATTTTATTGCTCGAATATGAAATTGTTCCGATTTTAGGAGGTTTGTTCTTTGTTGATCAAAAGTTGCATCTTTTTCTTTTGGTGTAAGATAAGATTGTCTTGAAAGAGCATTGGGCAGACCTTATTGTTTTCTTAGCCGATATGTGATGATGAACTCAAATCTTGACAAAAACATGCTTCAACGAGCTTGACAACAATTTAACACGGATGTTGATATGAAGTACTCGAGATTCTTATGATCTGTATACACAATGACTTGACTAGAAGCGCCTTCTAAATAGTGGCGTCATTCTTGAAAAGAATCCACAATTACAATAAGTTCTTTATCATGGATTTCAAAATTGATCTCTACTACTGAAATTTTTTTGGAATAGAAAGCTATTAGGTGGAGTTTGTCATCTGCTCCCATTTCTGACAATACTGCATTCAAAACAAAGTCTGATGCATCTGTTTTGATAAAAAATATCTTAAAAAAGTCGATGCTATATAAGTTTGGTACAAAATTAAAAGCTATTTTCAACGCTTCAAACAATGCTTTTGCTTGTTTATTCCACTCAAGTTTGTCTTTACAAGTTAGACATATAAAAGAAGATGCAACTTGAGAGAAATTCTTGATAAAGATTTGATAGTAATTGACAAATTCCAAAAAGTATTGCATGTCCCTTATTGTTCTTGGAATCTTCTAATATATGATTGTCTAGATTTTTTTACGATTCATCATAAGACCATCATTCAAAATGATGTATTTTAAGAAATCAACTTACGTAGTGTAAAATACACACTTTTCCATCTTGGCATAGAATCTGATATCTCTAAGTTTTTGTAATACACGACGAACATATAATTCATGCTCTTTTATATCCTTAGAGTAGATTAAAATATCGTCTAAGTAATAGACAAGAAAATCATCTAAAAATTTACAAAAAACATCATTCATGAGATGTTGAAAAATAGTTGATGCACTTATGAGTCTAAAAGACATAACATTATATTCAAAATGTCCATATCTTGTTCAAAAAGCAGTCTTCTATTCATCTCTTTCTTTGATGGAGACTAGATTGTACGTTCCTTGTAGATCTATTTTTGTATAGATCTTAGCTTAATTTAATTGATCCAGAAGTCCAGATATCAATAGTAGAGGACATTTATTATTGATAATAATCTTGTTGAACCTTCAATAATCTACACATATTCATAGTGATTCATCTTTTTTCTTTACAAATAAGATAGGAGCTCTTGCTAGAGATTTCAAATGACATATAAAATTCTTTGCTAAATTTTCATCAATATACTCCTTGAATTCAGCCAGTTCATTTTGTGATAAGCTATAGATTGGTCCAAATAGAGGCTAAGCTCCCTCTTGGAGGTCAATTGAACAATCATACGGTGTCGTGTAGTAATACGACTACTAGGTGAAAGAGGGGAGGAATGATTATATTATAGAAGAGCTCAAATGAAAATATTTGAGAAAATTATCTTAGAAAAATAGATAATAGACAAGGAGGTAGTAAAAATTAAAAAGTGCTAATGCTGCCTTTTATAAAAGGGATTTCTACTTACTTTGTAAAGCCATAAAAATGGTAAAACAAAGTAGATTAGAAAAATAATTGGTATAGGTATGTTTAATAAGAAGTTGAGAGTAGGTTTTAGAAAAATTTACCTCAAAACTACAAGAGTTGATATCCGGAGAGGGCCGGTTAAGAACCTGGGTCGAAACCAGACCCCAGGGCACAAAACCGCGTGCCGACGGCGAATGGAGGGTCTTTTTGCAGATCGGAGATTGGGGTTAGGGAGTGAACTTGAAGGGTTTTATATAGGAGTTGATTTTGAGTGATTTGGAGAGAAAACGACTTTGTAATAGCTTTGCAAAGTCAGGGTTTATTTTGGCTACTTGAGATTTTGTGAAATAAATTAGGGTTGATGGTTTAGGCAATTCGAGAAGCTTTGCAGCAGATCTACGACTGGAAATTTGTGGGTTTTTGGGTATTGTTGTTGTCAATGTGTGCTGTGAATTTGAGATTGATCTAACGGTTCGATCAAAGGTTATTGAAATTTATGTGAGTTGGGGTCTCTGGAATTGGGTTTTAAAGGTCAGTTAGGGTTTTGCAGATTTTGATCAATCTATCGGTTGGATTGAGGTGAAATTTATGTGTGTGTGTAGAAGACTTAATTTCCTACATGCTTGTGAAATTTGGAAGCAGTTGAACGGTGCAAATAGGAGGTTTAGGCACTGGAATATTGGCGTGAAGATTGGAGAAGGAGGCCGGCTGATACCCGAGCAAATTTGTAAGTTTTTCTTCTTCTTGGTAAGTTGGATCTTCTTCAAACTTGGTGTGTGTGTTTTTAACTTAATTGTTAAGGTGTATGAAATATTTCAATCAAGATCAACGGTTTGTTTGGTAGTTATTGTGGTTCTAAAACTGCCTTAGAAATTGCTTAGGGTTTGACTTAGGGTTTGATTAGGGTTTGACTAGGGATTGACTTAGGGTTTCATTAGGGTTAGGATTTCATTAGGGTTTGACTTAGGGTTTGATTAGGGTTTGACTAGGGTTTGATTAGGGTTTGACTAGGGTTTGACTTAGGGTTTGATTAGGGTTTGATTAAGATTTGACCAAGATTTGAGTTAGGATTTCATTAGGGTTAGGGTTTCATTAGGGTTTGACTTAGGGTTTGATTAGGGTTTGACTAGGATTTGACTTAGGGTTTGATCAGGGTTTGACTTAGGATTTGACTAAGGTTTGACCAAAGATTGACTTAGGGTATGACTAAGGTTTGATCAAGGTTTGACTTAGGGATTGACTAGGGTTTGAATAAGATATGATTTAGGGTTTTAAGATTCTATTTTTAGTATTTTCTAAATTTAGTATTTTATATATTATTTTCTATTATGATTATTGAATGACTCATTTATTCTTCTTTTATAATTTCTTTAAGATTGAATCAAGCTGAAAAATATTGTTAAAGTTTAATAGAAGTTAATTAAGATTCTATTAGAATTGTTAGGATTTTGTTGTGGCGTATTTTCTTTTTATCTTCCACAGCCAGGTGCCCGGAGCATTCTCAAGCAAGACTTCACGTATTACGACAACGGATGATGCTCTGAAAGAATATTTATATTTTGTTTTTCAAAAATGTCTTGATAATCTAGATATTGGCTTGGAATGCCACTTAAAGTCTTTCCACCATTAGAAACGGGTGTGGCATAAATAACAAAAGTTGATCTTTCTTTTGTTGCATATATAAAAGTTTTTATATCTATAAATATAGATTTTATTATACTAGACTTATAGCTCTACATTTGGTCGGCAGGATATTTAATAATATTTTGAAAAAAATCAAGTCTACAAGAATTCTAATCTAAAAAAATCTTAACTCCTAATAAATCGAAAAACAAACCCTAATTCCTAATAATCAAAAAATAAACCCTAACTCCTAATAAATCCTTGGGCAACCTCTTTGAAGCCCATTGGATATGATTTTTAGCCAATTAGAATAGAGATTTCTATCATCCACCTCTTTTCATCCATATAGATGGCCAAATTATCCTTTTTATACTAAAAACCCTTTTTTAATCCTTCTTCTTATAAGATTTACATACTTTGTGCTTTAAGCACTAAATAAAAGAAATAAATTAAAATTTTAAGGATCTAATAAAGGTGACTTAAGATATATATAAGTTACTATCATTATAAAATCAACCTCAAAATTACTATCAAAAGAAGAAATAAGGTTATATAAACTTCAATAATAATCCTTTTAATAGATTTTTTAAAAATTAGCAACCTAAATCCATCTTATAATTAATAAAAGTCCATTGATATGGCTCTCATTTAGTTATATAATAAATTTTATATTAAATATATATGTATAATTTTTTCACATAGTAGCCAAACCATAACACGAGAACGGTCCCTATTGTAGCTAGACAAATTTGTTTTCTGATATATTGTCTTCTTTGACAACCATACTCCTCATTTTGTAGTTGAATCATTTCTTTGAACAATGTTGAGCAGTGTACTTAGGTTCTCCACAATATAAACAAAATCCTCTATGAGGACGCTATCAAGGAAGAGAGGGTCTACCTCAAGAAAGCAACGGGCTTCTAATTGCAACTAATTTTCTCAAATAAATTGTAAGATGAGAGAAAATTCAAATTTATATATATATTTTGCCTTTTTAGGACCAATTACATTACATGCAAAAGTCTTAGATGCACAAGAGCACCCAAGTTTGGTAAAACATACTAAAATCTTATTTAACCTTGAGAAGGATTTTATCTGAAATCTAACAATACATATCTCTTAATCGGACCTCCAAACTAGCTCAAATTTTACAATAAGTATTGATGTATTCTTAACAACTACCACAACAAATTTAGATTGTAGATTCATTGCCGATTGTCAAATTTCACCGATAATGTTACGGTAGTTTCAAACCCTTCACTATTGACACCTGCATGCAAACTTCTTCATATCTCATAACTCCAACATTCAAACGCCTCAAAATTTGGTATGTAATTTTTCAACACAATAATACACATTTTTAGAAATTTTAAGCCAAAAACTTGTCCAAGAGAGCAAGATATGGCTCAAACCATCACTATGAACAAATAGTAAACTTACTTCCCTTAGAATTGGATGCCTTGACTTCAACCTATAATATCTCCTTCATTCAAACTCTAAAAGCAATTATTTCTTCACATAAAGTATAGATCTTGAAATTTCCTTTCCAGTTGCACCTCCCAATCCCAAAAGCTCTCCTACAACTCCGTATATCTTGAAAAGAGCAACAATATATACCAAATCTTCACCTTAACTTTAAACAATTATATCTTTCTCATTCCAACTTCAAATCGCCTAATTTTTATGCTCAAATTATATCTAAAAATCTAATCTTTCTAATCCTAATCTTTGTTCTTTGAATGGCCGCCTTGAAGTTGCTCCAGACCTCAAGAGATGGCAGACAGCCCCTAGAAGGCCATTGGGCATGACCATCGGCCAATGGGGGTGAAGGCCTCCATTCTTATTCTTCATCCATCTATTTTTTTTACATTGGTGGTTCGGATTTTCATCCTTAGCTCCAATTTCAACTCTTAGAACATTATACTAAACATCTAGGTTCCATATAACTTAAACATTGTAGCCAAAAAAAAAGAAAATAATCAAATATAGTTTCTATCAATTCTATCTAAATTAGTTTACTAACCATTCTAGATCACACTAGAACTTATTAACATATTAAATAATTTAGTTGGTTTTTACATATTATAACCATTTACAACACGACATACACTCCCTCCAAACCTACACATCCTCTGGCATGTGCCAACATTCAATCTTCATTTTATTCCATCTCTTCCTCTGATTCTTCACTCTCTTGATTTTCTTTTGGATCCGATAAATGTTCATAAAATCCTTCAATCAAAAGCCTTTCATCCCTTCTCCGAAAAAGTTTTACTTGTTTACCAGCTATTGGTATATGGATCAAGGTTCCATCCAATTCTCGAAGAGAATAAGTACCATTATTATAGACAGTTTCTACTGTATATGGCCCCAACCATCTCCGAGCAAACTTCTTTTGGATACTATGCTGATGCTCAAAAGTACTATCAAAAACCACTACCCAATCACCTTCTTCGATAGGCTTTAATCTCAACTAGTGATTTTTATCAAATCTCTCTTTATTATTCAGCCTTGCTGCTTTTAACCTCTCTAATGCCAATTGTTGATCCTCATGTGATCTCTCAATTTGTTGGATTTGAATCTCTAGTAGCCTTTTCCTACATACTCTATCTTTCCAAGACAGAAATAATCATGTAGAAAAAATTTCTTCTATAGGCATAATTGGCTTTTGTTCCAATATGAGTTCCATTAGCATATAGTCTGTTATTATACTATGGGTGGTCCTATCAACCCTTAAAGCAAATGGTAATAGCTTAGGCCATTCTTTAGAATTACCTTTACAAGCTTTAATCAAAGCCTGGACAATTGGAGGATGCCCCCTTTTTCTCTTCCCATTTGCCTTTGGATTATAAGTTGTGGTTAACTTTAATTTCATCCCATAATTCTCAAAGAATTCTTTGGCTTCAGTTGTATCAAGTTCTCCTCTATCTTCTGTCATTCTTCCAATACATCCATACCGACTGAAGATATCCTTAAGAATAAATCTACATACTTTGTTTGTATGTTTTGTCCGCAAGGCTCTACCTTCAACATAGTTTGATAGTTCCTCTTGTGCCAATACCAAATACTTCATTCTCTATAATCCAATTGGCATGGCTACCAGATCAATCATTTATTGAAAGTGAATAAAAAGAGGATAGATTGGATGAAGTTTATTACGGTACCTGATTTTTAATTAGAGTTGACACTTGAGACACAATCCTATAAATTCTTCCACATCTTTATATAGGCCTTTCCACCAATATCGCTCCTTAATCTTTGTGTAGGTTGCTCAAACTCCTCTATGACTAGTCCAATGAGTATCGTGGAATTCTTTAAGAATCCAATTCTTAATAAAAGTATCTCCAACCACCCTTAATGGTATTCCATCTTTTTTCTTTGATCTTTTTCAAAGATATCCATCTGGTAGGAAATATCCATAAGAACGCTATCTGATGGCTTTAAAATCTTTATCTGACCAACCTTCTTGCCTTTGTAGAGTACTCAAATAGAGTCTAATATCCTTTAGCATGCCATTATATAATCCAATCTCAAAAGGTAAAATTTCTTCCTCTTTCACTATTCAATATGGATACATATCCCACATCTTCAATGCCATCTCTCTCATATTCTTCCTGAACCATCATTTCTTCTACATTTACATATTTAGCCCTTGACAACATATCTGCTACTATATTTTTCTTTCCTTTGATATGGACAAGGATTGGATTAAGTGATCTTATAAAAGCAATCTACTACAACATAGCAATATCCGGAGTTGAACAGTTAGCAATCATACTAAAGAAAGATAGGCAATCAATCTCTAGTACAACATTAGCTCCAATCAAGTAGTTCTATTCCACCTTCAAAGCTGTAACTGCACCCTAGAGTTCTCTCTTCACTTGTGGATATGTCCTCTGACACTCTGTCAAAATTCTTGCTCCAAATCTAATGGCAAACTTGTTTCCATTTACATCATTCTGTCCAACAGCCCAACCTATAGCAATTGGGCTTGTATCCACCATTTTTATCATCGATCGGCCATCATCATAGTTTACTTGTCTCAAAATTGGTGGAGATTTTAGGATCCCTTTTGAAGTATCTATAGCCTCATTCTGTTCCTTGTCCCATTTGAATTTGCTTCCCTTCTTCAAAAGTTTATTTAAAGGTTCCGACACATAAGCAAAATGAGATATCCAAATTTGATAAAAAACACAAGCTCCAAAAAATCTCCTCACTTCAGTAATACTATTGCAAGCTTTTGATTTTTGCAATAGCATCCACCTTTTCTAGGTTAGGCTTTCTTCCATAGTTTCCACACAAATGGCCTACTCTTACAATTTCTTCAACTCCAAACTTGGATTTGTCAATAGATAGGGTTAGATTTACTTCCTCAAGCCTCTTCAAAATCTTCTCCACATTTTCAATATGTTGTGTGACAAACTTTCTGCAGCCAACTCCATCAACCATTTCATCCTTAATTTCTTCTCTACTACCCTTGATTAGTATATCATCTACAAAAGGTATAGTTTTTTCAGATACAAAGTCCTTTAAAATTTGCTTCATTGCATTCTACATATGTGCCACCGTATTAGTAGCACCTTGAGGCAATGTACACATCCGTACCAAACCCAAAGGTGTTTTCATTGTTCTCAAATCCTTGCTTTCTACAGCAAGTTGAAACTGATCATATCCAAAGTACAGATCCCCAATTGAATAGTCGATATGGCCTGCAAATGCCTCTGCAACCTCATCCACAATTGGACCAGATCCCTTATTTCTGATCGTTATTCCATTAATAGGTTGCTTGTCTTGAATAAATCTTAATGCTCTGGATTTCTTTGGCATTGTAAACCAACGATTGGAGTATGGACCCATTGAAGGTTCAAGGATTCCCATTTCTATCTTTTCCTTGAGCAATTCAATAAATTTTGGAAACAAAGCTCTTGGAACAAGAATGGATTTTAAGTCCCACGGTACATGTGGAATTGTAGAGATCACCATAGGTGCTATTATATTTGGACGGACATATCTAATCTCATTAGGCCTAGATACAAAGGCCTTATTATATTTAAAAAGCATTTTCAAGAATAAATTCTTCTTGAATTCAGTTAGAAACTTATTCCCTCCAATCTTTAATTTCTTAAGTGTTTCTTCCATAAATTGATGTCTAATTCTTTTATAGCTCTTTAATCTTGGTTCCATCTTAGCCTGCTTGATATGATCCCTTAAATCCTCTGGTAGTTGAGTTGCCACCGGCTTTACTTTCTTTGCTATTGACTTGTACTTGGCATCCACCCTGGCTTCAATTTTCCATCTATAAATTTCAATCTTTTCATCTCTATTCTCCATGAATTATTGTATTTCATCATAAAAGCACTAATCATGGATTCCAACCACGACATTGCTACCATTTGCTTTCTCAACTAGCTCATCCATTCTTTCCAATTGTTGCTGAAGATCAACCAAAAATTTAGCCCATTCTATTATTCCAGAAATAGTTTCATCCTCCAAAATCATCTCCATTTTTTTGTAAGTCTTTTCTATTTTTCTTATGTTGGCTCTACATCTAGAAGCCATCACACTCACACTTTTGAAATCCAAAATACTATTGTCAATCAAATTCAAAACTTTGTTCCTGTCATTATGAACATTGGAGAATGCCACTGTGAATGGAATACTTGCACCCGCGGACCCCCAGCCTCCACACGTGCTTCTCAAAAATTTTGAAACACCTCTCCAATATTAAGAGGTGCCTCCCGTAATTGATCTCTGTGCCTCTCATGTTTTGGCTTCACCGTAAGAAATTGCACTGCATTTCTTCCATCATAGCTTTGAATCCTTGCATAATGGGATCCATCATCCAATATCCTGGTCTCCATCCTCGAAGCTGTAATATAAGGCCATCCAAGAATGATTGGATATGAGCTACAAGCTTGCACAAAGAAATTTTGATCCACTTCCTTATTACCAATCTTGGTTCTTATTGTAGGACATGCATCAAAGAGCCTTCTTTTTTTATTATTGGCTATCCTCAGCACCCAACCATGACCGATATCAATGGGCCATTTTTCCCTCTCATAAATCTGCTTGGACATGATATTGATTTCTGATCTATGGTCTACAAGAGCCAATATGGTTTCATCCAAATTTCCAAGTTTAACCCAAGCTTCTGTAGTGGCCCTTGTCCAATATGGATGAGCATATCCTATCTTCCCTTCATTCATAATCTCATCACTAGTAGTAAAAAAGCATGCATTTATTATTGCTTCTTCTATATAGCTCCCTTCATTTCTTTCTGTTATCATGTTGATATGCCCTTCATTTTCACAACCATTCATATCCTTTTGAACTTTCTCCTCTTCATTCTCATTCATAGATTTTTTCAAATTTGTTTGAAATTTAGAAGAAAACATATCCAAGACTTCAATCTCCAAATCTTCAATCATATCATCTTCCAAACTCTCTTCTCATTGCTCTTTAATTTTATAAAGTTTGATTTTGTCTTCTCCAGTTTGACCTCCGTTAGTTTTTGGATCACACATGCTAGAAAACACTTGTCTAATCTCATTCCCTTCTTCTTCGGTCATACAAGTGTCTATTGTACTAGACATAACCGTTTCAGTAGTCATTTGATGTTTCCTTTTTATAACATTGATTATCAGTTCATGAAAACCCTTCTTTATAATTTCCAATGCTTCCTTCAAGGTAAATTCTATCTTGGCATCTAGAATTCGTTCTTCTAAAATGCCTTTCATATCCACTGAAGATTCAATGTCAAATCAAAGTTTATAAGCAAGGCCTTTAGCCTTACCTCTTCTTGCATCTTCTTTCTCCTTCTTCTGACCCTTCTCCATCCTTTCCTCCCATTTCTCCTTAGGCAATGGTACATCTCCAGGATGTGAAGTTGAGGGTGTTGTTCGGGGTGGTCGGTTGGTTGTAGGGATTGCTTGTTCTTTCTTCTTGTCACCTTCACTACTTCTTTGACTCTGTCTTTTGTTGGCAGGCTCTCCACCTCCTTCTTCTTCTACATTTCTTCCCCTCTTCACTTCCACACATACATCCTGGATTTCATCCTTTCCATGCTCCCTTTCAAAATAGGCTTGGATGCTAGCTGCATCCACTGAATCATCCCATCCAATTTTTTGCCTAATAACTTGAGCCCCTCATATCATAGCCTCTCGATTTATTATAGATGGAATTTCAACATTGTTTTGTCATACTATGATCTCATAGGCATCAACATTACTTGATTCTTAGGCTCTGAATTTCACCATTTGATCCTCCATTAATCGTTTCATTCCACCTTTGCCAAAATTAATATCCAAAGAAAAATCTATAGCCGCATCTCTGATCCTTCTTTCTTTGAAAGTTATCTTATCATTCTTCAAAGCCCTAGCATATTCTATACAATTATTTCTTCTATGGCTTGTATCATCGTACTAGATGCACCTCAACACATAGTTCTTTGATGGATGTGATGGCTGTGATGGTCCATTCTCTTAATTCCTCTTCAATTCTTTCTTTTAAATCCTTAGATCTTTTATTCCCTTTATCAATTCTTCTAATGTGTTATTGTTGTTTCCGTTCATCTCACTTATTCTACCAATACTGCTCGGAGTAAATCTGTAAAAGAAGATTCAAACACAGGGAGAAACTATCCGCATTGAATTAGACTGTTAGGATCACACAACTAACCATCTTTTGAACATTAGAGTCCAATGCACACATACACATTTTTTTATAATACTACCATCCATTCTATTGGTTCTGTTATTTTGCAACTAAAGATAAACTTTGTGACACAATCCTCCACCAATTCTCCTACTGTAAACTTCTATCTTCTTCCAAACTCATAACAACAATCAGCAATGTTGCACCATTTCCATAGACTATATACACTGCTTCTCTTTCCCATCACTGGAAATAATTTTTCATCCAAAACGTCCCTCGAAACAAATCATTTCTCTAATATTCTCCACCGCTCAACTCTCACAATCAATACGGTATGACAATCTCATCCACAATCAAACTTCATTGACATATCCGGTCTTCAACCTCCAATTCTCCACAAAGAATTCACACATCAAATGATTATAATTTTTTACTCATCCACATATATAAAATTTTCTATTTTATTATTGTACTTCATTATTGACATGGTATAATCTTTCAGAATAGAATCCGGATCCTCTACGATAGCTTAACAAAAAAAAAAAAAAATAGCACTAAGTTTACCTCGGCTCAAGACTATCACAGTCTAGCCCGAATCCTACATTCCGAATTAGTTTATACTCATCCCAATCTGTGTTAACTGCTACACAACCGATGATAACTACTTTTTCTAACTTCCTCATCTATTCTGCCTTCTAAACTTGCCATTCATTGACTTCCTGTCTATTCTTAATCCTACAAACTATATATTGTAAATCCTAAAATTCCTACCCAGTCTACATAGCCCCACTCCTAACTGTGCAACGCCCTCGCAAACACAAAATTGGTAGAAAAAAAAAACTTTTGTTATGAAATTGGCTCTTGGAAGTAGAATACGCCTAGATTCTTTATAAGAGGTTCCTCTGCGTCTAGCTCTAATGGCACATCTTCATCCTCCTCCGATAAATCCACATGATTACTCTTCAACTGCGTTGATAAATCTTCATTATCCGCTCCCAATTCTCAAACTTGAGCCTCCAATTGTAAAATCTTGGCATTTTTTACCTCTGATTGGCACTCTTGTTGCTTCATCTTCTCCTCCAGCTCACTAATACTCAAAACTGGTGGAACAGATACCTGTGGCTGAATGACATTGGCCAAATTGCCCTCCAATTTTTTCACTTCATCCTTCAATGCACCAATTTCTGCCTACAGCTTATCCGTTCCAATTCTGTATTGGTCTCCCTATTCCACCTTTTCCTATTCCAATTTTGCTGCTTTATCTCATTCTGCTTGCAATGCACACTTCAACGCTTCCCGTTCCAAATCCCATATCTTGCAATTCTCTATTAATTCTTATTTTTGGCCATTCATGATTCTTTGTATGCAATCTTTATCATTCGTCCAATTTTTCTTTTCCTCCGCTAACTTCTGCTCCAATGCTAACTTGGACTCTATCTTTGCTCTAATAAGGTGACCTTGTTCTACAATTTGGTGGCTTTTCTCTATTATCTCCTTCTTGCTCGATTCCAATTGTTGTCGTAGATTTCTTTCCAACTATCCTATGATAAGCTGCAATTGGAAAATTTGACCCAATATTACTTCTGTGAGGTTCCCTCTCGCCAGTATCCTGGTGTTCAAAACTGGAGCCTTAGCCACCCTCTCAATCACTATACGAATTGAAGCCCGCCCTACTGTAGTCTTCGAGATAGCCTCCTATTCCCTCAATCTACTTGATTCTCCAATTTCGTGCACCACTATCCCTGGACTAACTCGTAAATTCTGCATACCCTGTTGCGATATTGGAGAAGGTACACTTTTCTCTAGTGTTGGTTGACTTAACATATGTGCAATAATGGAGTGCTCATAGTTAGAGCATAGCAAAGAAGCAAATTTACCCGTTTTTTGCTTAGCTCCCATTTCTGCATAGATACGAGTTGCTACAAAGGCTGCCCAATTAAACACCATGCCTTCATGTGTTCCAATTGCAGCAAATAATAAATGCTTGGACATGTATGTGGTATGATGGTTCAAGCCTAACCGTTTCTGAATGAACTTCATTCACTCCGCAAACTCTGGAGTAAGTGCCTCCGCCACTTTTCAGCCTTCATTCTTTTCAAAGGATGGCATGTCTCTTTTGAAGTAACTTCCCGATCTGTAGTCACTGGACACTTTGACGCCTACCACTAACTCACCTATTGATAAATATAATATCTTCTATAAGATACTTTCATCAATCCTAATTATTTTTTTTTTTACTACACTTGAACCATCCTCTAGGTCGTAATTTTTTATATACTCTGCAACTAGTTCCACATCAATTGGAGGCAAGTTATCTGATCCTCGTAAAAACACGTATATCTGTGCATTTCTAAAATCTCTTTGTCTTTGTGGAGACCAATAGATTTCCAACTTCATTGGCTCCATGTTGGTGACTACCACTAGGGACGGCGATTGCAAGTTATTCTTACTTTGCACATTTCAAACATTCTCCTCTCTATCTGTAGCTCTCTTTGATCTTTCCATCGACATTATATAATACTGACTATATACTCCTTGCTTGTACTAATCGTTATTCTCTGACTCCAAAAAATTCTACACTCCAATAAGCATACACTCGAACAACCAAGCTCAAAACAGAATGCTAATGAAAACTCTCACTAAGTGCCCCGCTCCTTACCTTTTACTCGAGGTTTAAAGCAACAATCTTTAATCTAGTGTATTAGTTCATCACTTCCGATTTGCCTAACTAGTCCATATTAGCATCCAAAACTGACCATCAGCCGTCTTTTCTAACCATCATGCACCTTTAATAAAGTTAAGCTATTATAAACAGATACACCTTCTTCCCTCTAGTTTTGAAAACCCGTCCCGAGTTTATATAAAATAAAGATGTAAACGGTTGCCGTTAACTCGGATGGTAAATTGAGTACCCATAAAATCTTCCAATTGAACTGAATCATTAGAAAAGGCTTCAATTATTCGATAAGGTCCATGCCAATGAACTTGGAATTTCTTTGGAAAATTGTGAAAGCGACTATCATAAAGAAATACTAGATCATTGGACATAAAAGATTTACATCATAAATTACTATCATAATAACTCTTGTGATGGCGCTATGTAGCTTCCATAGTTAAAAGAGCCGTAGCCCTAATTTCTTTCAATTTTTTCAATTGTGCTAATTAATGTTGGAAGGATTCCTTGTCACCAAGATGTTCATCCAATGCAATTTGTAAACTCGAAACTTCCAATTCAATTGGTAATATTGCCTCTTGTCCGTACACCAATTAAAATGGTGTGGAACTGGTAGTCACTTTATACACAATACGATACGCCTACAAGGCTGTAAATAATTTTATATCCCAGTCTGTTTCCACACTAGACACTGTTTTAATTAAAATTTTACACAAAATATCGTTAGTCCTTTCAGTTTGTCTACTGGCCCGAGGGTAATATGGGATTTTCTTCCAATACTTGATTTCGTATTTATTTGTCAAAGCCGTAATTGTAGAATTAATAAAATGGATCTCACGATCACTAACCAATTCCTTGGGATATCCAAATCGAGTGATAATGTTCTCATATAAAAATGTGGCTACGGTATTGGCATTATTAGTTTTTGTTGCAATTGCCTCCGTCCATTTTGTCACATAATCAGTCGCTACCAAAATATATCTTTTCTATCTATTATGCGAGGCTGGTACGATTGGTCCTACAAAATCAATACCCCATTTCTCAAACGGTGCTTGTGCTAAAATTGGTACCAACAGCATGGCAAAAGTTCCAATAGGTCTATCAATACTCTGACAAGGATCACAACATCGGACGTATTGGTGTGCATCTAAGAACATTGTTGGCCACCAATATCCAGCCATTAAAGCTTTGGGGGCAGTGCTGTCACCAACAAAATATCCTCCACAACTATCCAAATGACATCCTTCCAATATGATACATACTTCACTTTAAAAAATATAGCAGCATAGAATTCCATCTCTCCCTTACTTATACAAGGCATCTCCAATCATCGTATACGGTGCATCATGATTGACATGAAATATAAATGGATAATCAAGCAAATAATGCCGAAATTTTTGGATATAATAGATCATGCCCAAGGCTTCCCGTTCAATCGTAGTATAATTTCATTCCGCAGCAACAAATTATTGACTAGCATAATAGATGGGATGATCCAAATCCTTTTCATCTTTCTGGCTTAACACAAATCCAATAGCAATATTCGAGGCATCAACATAAACATGAAAGGGTTTTGTCCAATAAGGTGCAACAAGTACTGGTGCTGATACCAATTTTTGTTTTAATTCCTCGAATGCAATTATACATTCCTCAGTCCAAATTGGACTAGATCCATCCGATGGCGATTTCTTTAAGAGATTCATTACTGGTTGACATATTTCTGTAAATAAATGAATGAATCGCCTATAATAGCTGACATGGCCTACGAAATCACGAACACCAGACACTGTTTTTGGCTTTGATAAAGCAAATATATGAGTAACTTTATTTAGGTCAATAGCAATACTAGCCGTGGAAACGATGTGTGCCAAAAGCTTTCTCGATGGTACGCCAAATTGACACTTTTCAAAATTCAAAGATATTCCATATTTATCACATTGGTCCAAACAATTACCAAGACGTTCCAAATGATTCGCTGTCGTATTGAATGAGTAAAAATCATCTAAAAATATCTCCATTGATAATCATAAAGAGTCTTGAAATACTTGCATCATTATCCTTTGAAATATGACCGGGGCATTACATAACCCAAATGGCATCACTTTATAAGCAAATGTGCCCCAATCTGTAATAAAAGTAGTCTTCAACTGGTCCTCTTCTGTAATTTTTATTTGATTATAACCTGAAAATCCATCCAAAAAGGAATAACATTCATGCCCAACTATTGTGTGCAGTATACTATCCATAAAAGATAAAAGAAAATAATCCTTCTTAGTAGCTACGTTTAATTTACGAAAGTCTTGACAGATACGGATTTTTCCATTTTTCTTTGGCACTATCACAATTGATGAAACCCATTCACTATACGGGATTGGATATATGAAGCCCACGTCTAAAAATTTATCTACTTCTTTCTTAACCATGAGAGAAGATTTTGGATTAAGATGGTATTATCTTTGACAAACTGGTATAACATCTTCTTTTAAGGTAATTCGATGCTCACAAATTTTGACAAGAATACCTTTTAAATCCGCATACGACCAAGCAAAAGCAGATTTATGATTTAGAAAGAATTCTTTCCATTTTCTCAATTCTGTACCCATAATACCAGTGTATACTTTGATAATCTGGAGTGTTTCATTGGAATCCAAGTTAATAGATTGGCACACAAGTTCCTCATTAACCCCCGATTTAATTTGCCTCTCCTACTCTGAATCCTTCATATGATCTGGCAGATCAGACTTATCCAATTCTGGTTCCAATGTACCAACTTTATTTACCGCACGATTATTCATCCAGTCCGCGCTGTCGTACTGTAATTGCTTACAGTATGTAAAATCCACTCAAAATGCCTAATATGTTTATAGATTTAGATATGTGTTAGAATGGTTAGTAAGTTAAATTAAAAATGGTTGATAGAAGAAACTTTATTTTATTTTATTTTACCTATTTTGTTATGGTATTTAAAAATTATAAGATCTAAATGTTTAGTATGAAGCCTTGAGAGAAGGTGGGAGCCTAAGGATGAAAATTTAAGCTAGTAAGAGGCTAATTGGGAGGAATGAAATCAAGCCATGGTCGGATGAAGGCAAGGAATAGGGAACTTCATCCCTATTGGTCGAATACCATGCCCAATGGGCTTTGAGGAGGCTGCCCGCGACCTTAACAAGGGTTTTCGGCGACTTCAAAAAGGGGATTTGCAATTTCAGAGGTAGGGTTGTAAAGTTTAGGGTTTTGGGTATAGTTTGAGAGGAAATTTTAGGCGATTTGGAGTTAGGGTGATGAAGTTATACTTGTTCAAAGTTAGAGAGTGGATTTCATACATACTGTCACTCTTTTGGGATTTCGCGGAGTTTTACGGAGGCTTTTGGAGATCGGACGGTGCGGTTGGAAAGGTGATTTCAAGATCTACGTCTGTTATGAAGGAATTCTTAAGTTTTGAGTTTAAACGAAGGAGATATGAAGAGTTGAAGACAGCGCATCCAATTCCAAGGCAGTAAGTAGACCGTTTTGTTGATGGTGATGGGGTTTGCCATATCTTAAGTTTTTGGACGAATTTTTGTCTAAAAATTTCCAAGAAGGTGTATTATTGTGCTAAGAAGCTATACATCAAAGTTTCATAGCATTTGGACTTTTTAGATTGTGAGATATGAAGAATTTAGTACACGGGTGTTTGTAAACAAGGGTTTAAAGCTACTGCAAGGGTTTTGGCGATATCTAAAGATCGATAATGAATCGACGGTTGAAATTTGTGGTGGTAGTTGTGAAGAATATATCAGTACTTCATGTAAATTTGGAGTAGTTTTGGACGGTTGGATTAAAAGTTATGGGTTATTGAAGTTCGGGAAAAATTCCCTTCCTACGGGAGAATGAAGGTTTAGAGTATTTTGTTATGTTTTGAGTGGTTTGAGGAAATTAGGCTTGTGTATTGGGTGTAATAGCCCTATGGAGATCTCTTTTATATAAAATTGGGGGTTTTTTATTATACTTGAATCTTGCTTGAGTAATTAGTAGCAGCCAGAAGCCCAGCGCTTTCTTGAGGCAGATTCTCTCTACCCCGACAGCGCTGACATCGTCAAAATTCGCTGCATCCTCCTGATATAAAAAATATTCCCCTGGTCCTCCATATTGGTGTAAGACACCTTGCTTCCGCATGTGAATTGGATCCTTATCAACTTGCATCGTATTATTAACTTCGTCATACTTTGCCTCAAATTGGCCCTCATCATCAGATGTTGCTTCTGTACCCATAATTTGAGACTCCCCATGATATTGAATTGGGTACATTTGTAAAACAATCTTGTCACTACCCTCCCCAATAGTTAACGTTCTACGGCCCCAATTGTTCCTAGTTTTGGCTTAATATAGCTACAGCCGACCCAATAATATTGGATATGATAAAGTGGAATTCTGTGATCGAAAAACAATATAATCCATTTCATATATAATTCTTGCGATTACGGTATTAATATTGCGTAAGATATCCATTGGTTTTATCCTACTATGATCTGCCATTCTCAATACCAATGTCATGGGAACTAATTGTTTTAAATCCAACTCCTCCATTGTATCGGTGTTCATTAAGTTCACACTAGAGCCACCATCTACTTGAACTCTAGGAATGAAAACACCATCAATTAATACATCAATAGTTGGTGCTCTTGGATTGGGATTCAAACTAACCTCATGAATTTTTTTATTACGAACTTTACGTCGTATTAACAAGAAATTCAATGTCGAACAACATTCTCAGGCAACTGCTAACAATTGCTTCATTGTAATAAAAGGTTTAATTTCATCCAAATCTTTCATAATATCATATGGTTTCATATTGGCAATAATTTCCAAGGGCCTCTTCTTTTTCATGGATTTTAATTTAAATCCTTGAGATAATTTTCTTACGGAGTTTGGAACTAGAATTGCTGAATGGACTTTGTCATAATTTTTGTCTATGAGAGGATCTTTTAATGGATAAGGTGGCTCTCGAACCTTCGCAAATATTGGTATTGGTTTTAGTTGAATCATTATCTCGAGGTTAAAGACATCCTCAAGTTGCACATACGAATTGGATCCCCTCATTGGTAATACCTTCGATACTGATGTTAGATTTGGAGTACCATTCAATATATTACATTTGTTTGCTGCAATTGGTACTTCTAATTTTTGAATTGGATCTTTTCTTTTTTGTTGGGCCCTAATAAGTACTGCATGGACGCATTCCACCCGATTTACTGAAGAATCTTATGGAACTCGATTATTGTCCTCCATCTTATTTTGCAGTTGGATATGCTGATCTCGGTTATTAACATTAAACGAAGTATTGCATTGCTGGTAAGTATGTCCAAATTGCTTACGATTTCCACATATTGGAACATAATCATCACTGGCTCTAGGATTGGGACATTCACTAGCATAATGTCCTAGCTGCCTGCATCGATAGCATCAAAGTGGTCTTCTTCTTCCTCCATTTGGTATATGGGGCGTCTCAACTGGTATATATCGGCTAAGCTTGTTCTAAGTTTGATAGGTAAAGGATCCTGACCGACTAGTTGGTATTGTAGGATCTGAAATTGGATTCTGGATAGGTAGATATTGAGATTGTCTTTGCTGATTTTGCATAAAGCCTTGAGAATTGGGATCACCTTCTTGGTTATACTCAGAATTTTGAAAATTATAGAAATTTCTATTTTGTTTAATAGGACAATTTCCATTCCAGCCAAACCTATTTTCTATCTGAACTTGATTAACATTCCACGAAGTTGGTTGAATCATAGTCTGATTTCCTAACTGTTGTTGCCTTCTTAAATTCCAACAATTGGTGGTTATATGCTTACCTCCACAAAATGTACATTGCACAGTTATTTGGAGTGGTGAAGGGTACTCTGTTATTAAATGGCCTTGCCCCTTACAATTACTGCACCAATTATTGGGACGTATATTAGTCGGTTTATGCCTCTTTTCCTTATCCTTTGCCACATTAACAACCAACTCGTCCATCTTCTTTGTCAAAATTAACAACAAAGTCTCATTTGGATCCTTTGATACTAGTTCATTAGATAATTCTTTTATAGATATTGATTTTTGATATGGAGAGTATGGAGAATACGGAATTGTAGTTGTTGGTGGTACAACGTGCAATGGAACAGCATTCACTATCCCTTGCGGATTAATATTAAGATTTACGCCGTAGTCAATTGTCTTTAGGTAACTGTTCATTGTTTCATTCCAGGTTGATATTTGATGCCTTTCTTGAGATAGAATCATTGTGGCTCCTGTGGTTAAGAATTGTTCATAATGACATTCTTCTCATACCTTAGCTCAATCAAGTGAGGCAGCCACAGTCGCAGGTTGGGCCTCCTTTACAAACATCTTCAATTTTGGTGGATATAGTCCGTTAACCAATATAGACATAACAAACGAGTCCGGCATTTGGTTATTTGGCCATTTACGAAAGATATCTGCTACTTGGCCATAATATGACTACACCGCTTCTCCCGGTACCATTTTGCTATTCATTAATTTTTCTCTAAGATGTTCTTCAAATCCTATTGGTCGAAAATAAATCAAAAATATATTTTTCAATGCCTCCCAACTAGGAAATTGTCCCACAGATTGGCGATTATATCATTCAAACGCCGTGTCTTTCAAGGTCGCTGGCAGCCATCTTAACCAAATATCTTCAGTTCTACCATTGTCGACTACACATGCGGTCAAGAATTGAGACAAGTGTTGATCTAGGTTGGCTCCTGGTAGATCCCTAAAGATAGGTAATGGGACTACGCTAGTTGTGCGATCACCCACCACACCTATTTGTATCGCAATTGGTATTGTTGGACCTTCCGTTGCCATTGAAGGTGACAATGTTCTACTTACTTTCTAGTTAAAATAAATTTTGCCTCCCTCAATTGTCTTTTCCGCAATTTGATATTATTATCTGTAAATAATTTTATCAGTTGAAGTTGAGGTAAAAACGATGGATTTTGGAATACATTAAATTGGCCCTTACTAGCAAGCAATACATTCTCTACTGAAGAACTAGCCTTGCTAGAATTGGCTGTATTTACTATTGAGAAAGTATCCAATGGAGTATCCAACTCTTTTCTACTCCGTTCTCTTTCTATTAATGGGCTCAAGAGATATATTGGGCTATTCGCGGAGTTACCCGCAAATACTTTTGGCAATTTCTTTAATAGTATATATGTCTGAAATATTAAAGATCTTTCATGTTCTTGATATGCTCCAATGTGCCGACACGCATACAACCATGGTTTAATCCAACTCTGTCGACACTTCCTTTTTAACTTCCGTTCTTACTCGTCCTGCAATAAATTTCTTACTTGTGCTCTCTCTTGTCTTCCTTTCGACTGACGTATTTTTCTCAGAGCAATGTTCTCATTCTTATTAACCATAATCTTTCATCATCTACTATTGACATTACTTTCCATCACTAATTTAACTACTCATTCGGCACTTAAATCCTAACATTCAATATTATTGTCAATCCCCGACAACGATGCCAAAATGTTGTTTCTGTTCGTCTCACTTACTCTACCAATACTATTTAGAGTAAATCTGTACAGGGAGATTTGAACATAGGGAGAGACTATCCGCATTGAGTTAGAATGTTAGGATCACACAACTAACCACCTTCTGAATATTATAGTCCAATGCACATGTACACGTTTTTTTAAAATACTGTTGTCCACTCTATTGGTTTTGCTATTTTGCAACTAAAGATAAACTTTGTGACACAATCCTCCACCAATTCTCCTACTATAAACTTTTGTCTTCTTCCAAACTCATAACAACAATCAGCAATGTTGCACCATTTCCATAGACTGCATACACCCGCTTCTCTCTCCAATCATTGGAAATAATTCCTCACCCAGAACGTCCCTCAAAACAAATTGTTTCTCTAATATTCTCTACCGCTCAACTCTCACACTCAATACGGCATGACAACCTCATCCACAATCAAACTTCATTGACATATCCGATCTTCAACCTCCAATTCTCTACAAAGAAATCACACATCAAACAATTCTAATTTCTTACTCATCTACATGTACAAAATTTGCTATTTTATTACTGTACTTCATTATTCACATGGTATAATTCTTCGGAATAGAATCCGGATCCTCCACTACAACCTAACAAAAAAAAAAAAAAAAATAGTACTAAGCTTATCCTAACTCAAGACTATCACAGTGTGGCCCGACTCCTACATTCCGAATTAATTTATACTTATTTTAATCTGTATTAACTGCTATACAATCGATGATAACTACTTTTTCTAACTTCTTCATCCATTCTGTCTTCTAAACTGGCCATTCATCGGCTTTCTGCCTATTCTTAATCCTACAAACTATATATTATAAATCCTAAAATTCCTATCCATTCTTCAGTTATCATCCATAATTTTGCCCTTTTCAGAGACCATAGATGGTATTGCTAGTTTTAATGACATACTTGGAACTGATAAAGCAACCGGTTCTTTAAGTTTGCTTACCGATGTGGCTTCAGTATAGATTCCAATTCCTTTAGATTGCCCCTGCTGCTTCTTTGCCAATACGATGATGGATTCTTCCACCCTTCTCCAGTCCATACTAAATCCACCTTCAACAGCTCCATCTCCTAAAAGTAAAAGGAGCCTATCTTCCAAAACCTCATTTGCACCTTGTAGAAACAATTCAACCTTCCGACCATCCATAAAACACTTTTCAGATGCACGAAGTTGTCCATACCTCTTTTCAAATTCTCAAAGAAGCTCGTTTGGCCCCATCTGCCTTCCAAGTTGTTATTCCATCCAATCCAAAAAAAAGCTTTTTGTCATTCTGTCTGTATCTTCATCAAAAAATTCATCTCGCATCCGTTCTTCAAACCTGGACCATGTAATTGGTGCAATACTTGTCTTCAAATGATGCATCTGATCTTGAATTTCAGGAACAATAGCCAGATCAAAGGTTTCAAGCATTCAAACTTTTGGAACTTGATGTATCTCCATCTCACATACATAAATTTGAAAGAATTTGGTGGCATCTTTACCATCAAACTTGCCCA
Organism: Physcomitrellopsis africana; assembly: GCA_036785485.1. Classification (NCBI taxonomy): domain Eukaryota; kingdom Viridiplantae; phylum Streptophyta; class Bryopsida; order Funariales; family Funariaceae; genus Physcomitrellopsis; species Physcomitrellopsis africana. Next base: position 53,455 of record JAWRVF010001090.1, read on the forward strand.
CCTTATTGATGACGCCTTGTAATGCCTTCATAGCTCCACTGCCATCTGTATTTGCCCTTTGTTGCTCCATAAGCATCGTAACAGCTCGTGAAATATCCATCGGTCCTCCAACTCCAACTCCTTCATTTGAATTTTTCCTAGATTTTACATCCCCCATCTTTTCTTATTGAGAAATTAATGCCTTAAGGCGCTCTCAATGGAAGCACCAAATATATCGAGGAAGAGAGGGTCTACCTCAAGAAAGCATCGGGCTTCTAGCTGCAACTAATTTTCTCAAATAAGTTGCAAGATGAGAGAAATTCCAAATTTATATATATATTTTGCCTTTTTAGGACCAATTACATTACATGCAAAAGTCTTAGATGCACAAGAGCACACAAGTTTGGTAAAACATACTAAAATCTTATTTAACCTTGAGAAGGATTTTATCTGAAATCTAACAATACATATCTCTTAATCGGACCTCCAAACTAGCTCAAATTTTACAATAAATATTGATGTATTCTTAACAACTACCACAACAAATTTAGATTGTAGATTCATTGCCGATTGTCAAATTTCACCGATAATGTTACGGTAGTTTCAAACCCTTCACTATTGACACCTGCATGCAAACTTCTTCATATCTCATAACTCCAACATTCAAACGCCTCAAAATTTGGTATGTAATTTTTCAACACAATAATACACATCTTTAGAAATTTTAAGCCAAAAACTTGTCCAAGAGAGCAAGATATGGCTCAAACCATCACTATGAACAAATAGTAAACTTACTTCCCTTGGAATTGGATGCCTTGACTTCAACCTATAATATCTCCTTCATTCAAACTCTAAAAGCAGTTATTTCTTCACAAAAAGTATAGATCTTGAAATTTCCTTTCTAGTTGCACCTCCCAATCCCAAAAGCTCTCCTACAACTCCGTATATCTTGAAAAGAGCAACAATATATACCAAATCTTCACCTTAACTTTAAACAACTATATCTTTCTCATTCCAACTTCAAATCGCCTAATTTTTATACTCAAATTATATCTAAAAACCTAATCTTTCTAATCCTAATCTTTGTTCTTTGAATGGCCGCCTTGAAGTTGCTCCAGACCTCAAGAGATGGCAGACAGCCCCTAGAAGGCCATTGGGCATGACCATCAGCCAATGGGGGTGAAGGCCTCCATTCTTATTCTTCATCCATCTATTTTTTTTACATTGGTGGTTCGGATTTTCATCCTTAGCTCCAATTTCAACTCTTAGAACATTATACTAAACATCTAGGTTCCATATAACTTAAACATTGTAGCCAAAAAAAAAGAAAATAATCAAATATAGTTTCTATCAATTCTATCTAAATTAGTTTACTAACCATTCTAGATCATACTAGAACTTATTAACATATTAAATAATTTAGTTGGTTTTTACACATTATAACCATTTACAACACGATAGCATCGAATCTTTTCTTATTCAATAAGAGATTTAAAATGTATCGCATCAATTTGCATGTCTTCTACTTCCAAATGTACATTTTGTGAGGATGTTGATGTTATCATTGAATAATAACGTTGAGGCTCCCTTGTACAATTCTTAGATCAAAACTCAAAAAGTTGAATATCACACTTCACAGCAAAATCAATTGCTTGACTCAATGTTTGAGAATCGAGTAAATTGAGCATTAATTTTTTTACCTCATATTGTAATCCGTAGAGAAATTGGCTGATATATGCAGCATCATTCCATTTGATATCAGTCGCTAGTTGTTGAAATTATGAAGCTTATAGCAATATTAATCGATTGTCTTATCGTAGGATGCAAATCTTATTAGTTGCAACATAGATTGTATCATGTTCTCGATACATAGATCAAAATTCCACTAAAAATGCCTCTAAATTATCCAATATTGGATCACATTGTTCAAAAAAAGATAAAAATCACAATAAAGCAAAATCAGAAAGTACGTTTCAATAAACCTAACTTGAGATCCTTGCATAGGATAACTCTGAGGTTGAAGTTCAATGATCAGTTGTACCTGATTAACAAATCGTTGAAATTTAGATCTTGTGCCATCAAACTTCTCAAGCAAATTAATTTTTGGTTCTCTAATGTTTGAACGGTGTTCCATCATAAGTGAAGTAGTATGGTTTGATGTAGATATTGACGCAACTTCAGTCATCTCTATATCTACACTTCTTGTTAATCTTTTTGTTTCTTGTGGTGGTAAATTGAGTTGATGCATTGTAAACTTTAGCTCTTTCATTTGTTCTTGCATTTGTGCCATTGCACTCTTCATTTCCGTAAGTTTTTCTATGATAATATATTAGGAAGGAAGGTGTCTACTGTCACTTCAAGAAATATAGAATAACATACTCAAAAAAAAATTCTAGAAACAATATCAGTTTAGAAGTGGATATTCTACAACTTCAAATATGCTTATGTCTTATTAAGAAAAAGGGGTAATCCACTCTTAATCAAGAAAAGACAAAGCTTTGATATTATATGTGTACTCTTGTCAATCTGTCAAGGACAAGAACTTGATGAAAGCAAATAAATATATGAAACTTCTATTAAAAAATATAATAAAATAAAAATAAGAAAAAAAAAATATATATATATATATATATATATATATATATTAAAAGAAACTAGAATGGCTATTGCCACAAGACAAGAAAACTATAGACTCTTGAAATTGGACTAGAAGCAAAAAAGGAATTGACAAGAGTGAAGAAGGCTTCACTCTTGTCTCTATTTATACTATCTAAGAGCTACATGGCAGTATTCTATAGGATCTCCTACACATGTCTAATTTATAAGACATGTGTCAAACTTGCACGACAAGTTTCCCACATCTGCGCCACGTATTTCACTTGTTCCACAAGCTACCAATATGTGCATTGTCATGTTATAAATCAAAACATAGTGTGAAAAACATAAAAAAATACATTAAAATAAAAAGATTAAGATTAGAAGAAAGGTTGATAGAAAATTAGTAGTAAGAAGATACAATGGAAATTTACCTTCAAAAGTGAAATTTCTTCAAGTTAGTAAAAAGAAAAAGGTTGAGGAAGTGGAAAAGACATGGGCTAAGAGGTCTTTTTGACCAAGAGGATAAAGAAGACCAGGAGGGAGATGACAAGGAGGGGTCGTGAAGAAGAAGGAGGAGAGTTTTTTTGGAGAGATAGGATTTCTTTTTGATAGGTAGTATACGTTTTTGTGTGTAGCAGAAGCATAGAGAGGATTTTAGGTGCGAGTTTTTGTAGGTTTGTAGTAGAAAAGATAAGGAACTCATAGAAACAATTCTCATGTCTTTTCATTAAGTATCAAGGGAGATATGAGTCGTGAAAGTTGCAAGTGTTTAAGACTAGGGCAGTGAGGGTTATAAAATTTCGGGCCTTGGTTCTTGGAAACCACTTGGACTTTAGCAACAAAATTTGTTGGGTTTTTGTTTCTTATAGAGTTAACTACTTTGTTTCAAAATCTCAAGTCAATATGACCTCTGAGCAAAGAGTTATGAGTGAAATTGTAACCGGTTTGAATGAAAAGAAAAATAGAGTGAAGGTAGGGTTGAGGGTTTGTATGGGTAGTGCATGTGTGTGGGTTTTTTTGGATATAAAGAGATTTAGGAGACGAATTTGAGTGTGAAATTTGATAGACATGATCTATGTAAGTTAAGGAAGAGATGAGTGTAAGTTTGATACTCATTAGTCTTATAAATAAAATGTTATGATCTTTCAAAGTGACAAAGGTCTATCTCCAAATCAGTGAAGTTTGAGGGAGCATATCTTTGTGATCAGAGTAGTATTTTGAGTAAAATTTGTTGGGGTTTGTAGATATATGAGTCAATTAAGTTGTGTAAAAAACTGATTGCTATTGGAGTTATATTCGAGGAGTTATGAGGAATGTTGTGGTCAGATCCAGAGTTGTTAGAAGGCAAAATTAAAGAAGAAGGATGGAACCTATAACTCAAGTTTGGAGAAGGCTCTTGGAGCAATATTTGGAGGGTGTTTACAACATGAGATAAGCTATAAGCCTACTAAATTTCAGCACTTAGGTCTTCTTTAATGAAGAGCAATGAAGGTGTGAAGCAAAGGGGGTCCAGAATCAAAGGCAGCATGGAGGGATTACTTTGACAACATGGTTCTCTCTAACCACATGAGTTATAATCAAAAGGTTTATGGGGTTTGCTTCTTTACTTTTTTAAGTACCTTGTGTCTAAATTTTGCTTCAATTGATGTGATATCCTAGGATTTATGAGAAAAATTGAAGACGGGTTTCTAAAGGCAGAATATGTTAGGGTTAATAAAGTATGTTTTTATATAAATTCTTCAATTTTATGAACTTTATGAATCTCATCTTGCACTTGAGAAACTAGAGGCAAAAAAGACCCAGTGTTTCTTAGGGCTAAGACTGTCACCACGACAGCGTCTTGTGACTAGCTTGTTGACCAAGTTTCTAACCTACCAATCACCTATAGACATGTATAAAGGTGATTCAGCATCTATACAGCTTCTAAGAAGCTTCTCTATCAAATATTATCAAATCAATTTATTTTACCTATTTCTATTAATTTATATTAATTAAATAATTACAAGAGTAAATCTTATGTTCGTGACATATAGTAGGGAGTAGGCACTTTGGCCTTAAATACTCCAACAAATCAAATAAAAAAGTGATCAGATCTCCTAGTCTTATTCTACAATTAATAATAAAAGTCCAAAATATGTAAATTACTAATATTTGCATCTAAAATGCAGATGATTAAAATTAGCTCTATACTCAGCATTCCAGCCTCTATGAAATTTTTTGAATAATTGTTCACACTTAGTAAGGTTCTCCAATGGTTCCCATGTATTATCTGAGTCATCAAAATCCTTCTATTTGACTAAATACTCTATATTCAATCTTCCTCTATCTGGATCAGGTACATCTCTACGGTTTAGCAATTTCTCCACTTCCTAATCATTTGCTATATCTAGTGTAACAAATATTGGACGTATAAGAAGTCTTTCTAGGTAGGGTTTATTAGAGTCTAAGTAAGATTTAAGCAACCGCATATGAAAGATATTATGAATATTGCCCTAGTCTCTAGTAAGTTCTAATTTATAGGTATCTTCAGCAATAATTTTAGATACCTTGAATGGTCAAGCCCAAGGCTGCTTCAGCTTGGCCTTTTCACTGATAGATAGGTTTGTTGTGGACAATATGATTTCATCTCCTTCCTTGAATACTACTTGTTTCTTATGCTTATTGACATACGTGGCCTGTTCCTCCTAAGCTTTGTTGATGGCGTGTTGTGTTGTTGTAATATTATTATTGAATTGACGTAGAAATCTTATTCCTACAAGTGTTGTACCATCGTGGAGTTGTTGAAGTGACAGTCCTCTTGGATGTTCCATCTCCCTATTATATATTAGGCTAAAAGGCGATTATTCTATACTAGCCTAATAATTGTTGTTATAGGCAAATTCTAATACAGATAGGTATTTATATGAAGAACTTGGATTTTCCATAGTAAAGCACCTTAAAATCTCTTGCAAAGTTATATTAAGACATTTCGTATATCCATTTGACTATAGATGATAGAATGTATTAAGATTCAGCTGAGTTCCAGTGAGTTTGAACAGACATCTTTAAAAGTTATTGGTGAAATATCCACCCCTATCAATGACAATGGCTTTAGGCAATCTATGGTGTTTGAATATACTTTCAAAGAAAAGCTTGGTTGTCCCAACTACATTAATCTCATGTGTGCAAGGAATAAAATGACCTTGTTTATTTAAGCGGTCTACTATTATAAAAATAGCATTATATCCTATATCAGATGGCGGCAAGGATGTAATGAAATTCATTGCTATTTGTTCCTATGATCCTATAAGAATAGGCAAAGGCCTAAATAGCCCACTTTTCTTTTTGATCATAGTCTTATTGCGTTGACATGCATCACATATCCTATATCACTCCTCCATGTCTTTGTCTATGATAGATTAATAGTAGTCTCTCTTGAATATGTCTACAATCTTCTTGATGCCAAAATGTCTCATATATAGGCAGTCGTGGTATTCTATCAATAACTTCTACTTGATGTTTTGGCTATCAAGTACCACCACTCTCTCTTGCTAATACTATACTCCTCCTTGCTCCTTCTACTCCAAGTTGATGTTTCCTTCCTCGAAGCAATCATCTCTTGTATACGCCTCCTTGAATTCCTTCTTGAGATGATTGTCTTTCCCCATCAAGGTAACACCTTTTAAGTTTGTTCTCATTGACAAGGCATTAGCAAAATTAATTTTCTCTGGCTGATATTCTATTTCCAAATCATATTCTACCATGGTTTCTATCCACCTTCTCTGCTTAGATGACAGATGTAGTTCGGTACCCAAATATTTCAGACTCCAATGGTCTATCCTTACTATAACTTTCTTCCCCTCTAGATAGCACCTCCATAATTTTACAGCATATACCACAACTAAACCATCTCTCTCATGGAAAACATAATTTTGTTCTGCCTTATTTAATTTTATACTCTCATATGCTATAGGCTATAATCCACCTCCCTAATTTTGTGATAGAATGGCTCTTATCACAAAATCAGAGACATTTGTGTCTATGACAAAAGATAAGTCTAGATGAGGTAGGATGAGGACAGGGGTTGAAGTCATAAGCTGCTTCAGCTTCTCAAAGGCCTGCTGCTCTATCCCCCCATCCAAATCCATTTTTTTTCAACCTATCAATCAGAGGTGCACAGATTTTAGCATATCTTACTATAAACTGCCTATAGTAGTTGCATAAATCTAAAAAGGAACGTAGTTGGTGTATATCCTTGGACATAGGCCAAGCTAAGACTGAGTCTATCTTCTTCTTGTCAATCCTAATCCCTACTGCATCAATAATATGTCCAAGAAAATCCACCTCCGGCATGCAAAATTCATTCTTGCTAAACTTTCCATAAAGCTTATTCTCCCTACACATCTGTAAAGCATATCTAAGATGATATATATTCTTCCTGAGTGTTTAACTATAGATTAAAATATCATCCAAAAATACCACTACAGACTCATCCAGCATAGGACAAAACACAAAGTTGATCAAATGCTTGAAGGTTGCAAGTACATTGGTCAGGCCAAAAGATATGACTGTAAATTCATACAGTCTCTATCTAGTTCTGAAAGCAATCTTTTTTATATTTCTTTCTGCCATTGTAACTTGGTGGTATCTATTCTTAAGGTCAATCTTACTAAAAAATTTGATTCCTCTCAAGCAATCCATCAACTCATCAATTTTAGATAAGGAGTACCGATTTTTGATGGTCAACTTGTTGAGTGCCTTGTAGTCAATGCACATTCTTATGGTGCCGTCTTTCTTCTTCATGAACAATACAGGAGATCCAAATAGAAAGACACTTGGCCTGATGTGCCTCTTTTTCAACATCTCCTCCAACTACTTTTTCAGCTCGTCCAACTCAATGAAAGACATCTTGTAAGCAGGTGTGTCAATTAGCCTTGTTCCTTCTTCCAACTCAATCTTGTATTCTACCTCCCTGAATGGTAGCACTTCTCTAAGTAGATCTATTGGAAATACATCTTAGTATTCCTCTAGCACTGCCTTGATGGACATAGATACGTCTATCTCCCCTTTATCTCCTTAAAATGATGGTGGTGCTACAGTACCTATAGACTTGAACTTGCATATTTCTTTCTCTTCCTTACTGACAAAAGAAGTCTCATCTAAGTATTTAATTAGAGATACAAAAATAAGATAAACCTCCTCTTTTTTATTGCCATTGAATCACTTCTTGGCTTCCATTGTAGAAGTCAATTCAACCTTAGTTTTTTCCTCATCTAAGGCTTTTTTTATCCTAGACTCCACCAAGGTTTTTTCTATTCCAAACTTATTCTCTGAAGATATGCTAGTTCCTGCTTTTTGAGCTATGGACTTAATAATATTCTAACTCTTTGTCCCTGGCATTTTTTTTGGCTTAAAGTAACTTTATAGCTTCTCAAATCTATAGGTTCAAACGTCTCTTTATTGACATGATCGGCTACCTCCACCTCTACAAGTATTATTGGCAGTTTACACATTCTCTTTCTTCCATCTGTAAGAACTGCTATCAAGGATTCTTTTTCTCCTTTTATCGACAAGTTCTAAATCCAAGCAAACTTCATATGCACAAAGTTGGCTCTAATTCCACTATCTATCATGCAATGTATATCCTGCCCAGCCACCTTACCCCTTATAACTATAGGACTCAAAACCCTAGGTGCTCACCTATGAAATTTTTCTAATGTGGTATTAACAAGCCACCCAATGAAACTTACTGGTGTAGAGTATTTCTCTGGAGACGCTCACGATAGGGTGCAGTGTAGTCTCTGGCAAAATATCATGCCCTCTTATAGTTGTAGCACTAGATAGGTCCTTCAGGTCTTGGGTATAATATACATCCTCTTCCTCCTCTACCATTCTGACCTTGGAAGACAGCCAGTGATACTTGAAGTAGACAATATCTTCTTATTGCTCCTAACTTCATAGGTGCAACTCCTCTAATTTTGACATGGTTTCTTCTTTTAGTACCTCCACTTCTTAAGTTGTTGCCACCACCTCCAATCTTATAGCCTCTACTAGAATAGTATCCCCCTCCTCTGACAAAGTAGCTAGGCGCATAGAAATTGGCGTCGATGCAGTTGGCTATCTCTATGGCTTCTTGGAGAGTCTAAAGATTGTGGATAGTAAGTTGTCTGATAATTTGAAGATGAAAGACTTGCATAAATCTTTCCCTCATGTCTGCATCAAACATAGTGGAACAAAGCCAAAAATAAGGAGTGATAGTGGAAATCAGATTGTTCACATTGGTAGTCTAGTGGATGCAGTGAAGTTGTTCCCTTGCTTCTTGCTCTTTGGATCTTAGCACAAAGCGAGCAATGATAGCACTTAGGAGCTCCTAGCTGGTGTCGAATGGCCTAATGTCAGTTCCTGCTGTCTTCTCCTTTTTAGTCCCTTACTGATGGTACCACATCTCAGTTGACTCCCTTAACCTTATTTTGCCATTCAATGTAAGAGTCTAGTTTAGAAGCCCTTAGCTCCTTCCTATAATCGCAATCCTCAATAATTGTCCTCACACCTCCGACTTCGACTTGAATAAGTACTAGCTACAACTCATTGTAAAAAGCCACTAGCTCTTCATTCTACACATGCAGCCTTTGTTGCACCACATATAATTCCTGGATTTGAGTATGCATCTGTTCTTTGGTATTAGAATCTCTATTATACACTAAAAGCTTGCTCTTAATCCCTCAACTAGCTCTAATACCATTGAAAGGTCTATAAATTTCTAAATGATTTATTAATTCAAGGATTTAGAAGAAAAAAAAAACAATCAAGTGATCAAAAAACAGCCTTGCAACAGATCAAAGGAATAGAATTCAAGAGACAATGAATGAATAGAATAATAATTGAGTAGACCAAATGCAAAACCAAATAAATTATCCTTTGAGTGTGGTACAAGTATATAATCTCACCTCACTGGTTGAGACAATTCTTACCTACTTGGACTAGCAATTATACCTAACTACCATATCTACTAACCATTGGTGCTAGACTGTCTGGATGGCTTAGCAATTATATTACATTCTGTCATTTACTTGCTAAGTCTCTTGTTTGCTATCTATACAAGTTGGTTTTATACTTGTTCTGCTATACAATGTTTTAGCATATTTTGACAAAATCTTGGGCATGCATATTTTTTGGATATTCTACATTACACGCATTGACATGACCTCTGATTTGGTTTGGCCAGATTGACCACCTTGACAAATAGATCGATCTACACACTAAAACCGACATAATCTTTTTACTAATTGTCTATCTGTAGAATCTATTTTAGCAAACTGTGCAACTTATTGAGCTTCCTATCTATAATATTTCTATTAGATAAAACTAAAGACTTATCTTAGTAATTGAATCTAATCTAATCTAATTAAATAATAACTAATATTTTAATCAATTGCTACCTTACAACATTGATGATATAATTGGGATGTGTCAAGCTACAACATTGAGGATTAGAAATGGCTTAAAACTTTTTTAAAATCTAAATAGGAGCAATGAACATTTGATGTGAATGTCATTAGTTGTTCTATAGAGTGTAGATAGGATATTGTACAAGTTTCGAAAACAATTAGAATTTGGCATTGGTCTTGAGTTGGTTTAGTATTGGAAGGCCTTGGATTTTTTTTGACGAATCTATTAAATTAGTAAATTTTGAACTCAGATTTCTTAAGTTAAGAGCAATTCAATTAGCTTGCCAATAGATATAGGATCATAGAAATAATAGCTTGTTAATAGATAAATTTTTGGCAAAAAATCAAGTAAAGAGTGTTCCACTGCTTGAGTAATTTGGATCATGTGATTTTAGAAGAACAATTGAAAGAATTCAATTATTGGATTATGGCGAATATTTATACTATTGAAGCTATTTAAACTTTGATTATAATAAACTAAAGATTATTGTAATCAAAGTATTGAGGTCATTAGAGTAGCTATTGAAGTGAAGAAAAGATGTCAAGTAAAACAAAGTGATAAGTAAGTAATTAAATTTAAGAAAAAAAAATATTTATTTATTTATTTATTTATTTATTTATTATATAAGAGTTGATAAGGTGATCTAGCTTGTAGTTGTGGTTTTTATTTATTTTTTAATTATTATAATTGTTTCAAAAATTAAATTAAATTAAATTAAAACTTGTTAGAATTAAAATTTAAAATTGATGTTTTAGAGTTTATTAGGATTTTTTATTTTAATATTTTTAAATTATATATATATATATATATATATATATATATATATGATTTAATAGTTGTTAGGATTAATTTAGGATTTTTTATTGTATAGGATTTGTTACTTTAGGAATTAGAGAGAAGTTAGTATAAATTGGAAGAATAATACTTTGAAGATCAAATTAAGATGTAGAATTTAGTAAATATGCTAAATCTTTTTTATATGCAATATTACAATTGGTAAGCATTTGTTATTACATTAAACATATTTGTGCTTTGTTAATATATTCTTCTAAATTTGTATGAAAGTGTATACATTAAATTATTTAAAATAGTAGTCTTTTAAGCATTATGCTATAATAAAAAATAAATTAGGAATAGGATTATATATATAGTATTAATAATATTTATATTATTATCATAGACTTAGATAAGATTATTAGAATATATATATATATATATATATATATATATATATATATATATATTTTTGAATTAAATAATAATTTTAAGATTATTTAGAACTAAAGGTATATTCTTAGATTGACATATGTAATATGCTTGATATTAAAGCATATGCTTAGTGTATCAATATAGATGAGAGAGTGTGGAATAAATATTTTATTGAACAAAACAAATCTAATGTGCAATTGTGAATGTGCATTGATCAAAAAAATTTGGAATATTTATAAACAAGTTACCATGGCATATCTTTTGAAGTTGATCAAAAAATATTTTATGATGCAAAGGTCTTTACCATGTATTTGAGAAGAAAGTTATTTAACCAAAATAGAACAATCAAATGATTGTTTACAGTTTATTATCACAATATGAAGCATAAAAGATATTAGTAGAGATATTTGGAGAGAATGTCAAGCCTATATTGTAGCATTGAAGGTTTTATTGAAGAAAGAAGATATATTAAATAGGAACCAATATACAAACCCATCTAAGAATATTGAACATGTTATGAAGGTGTGTGACTACTTAATAACTTTCAACAAAGATAGATTGAAGTACAAGCTTCTATTGAGTGAGTTATTTGTTACATTGAAAAAAGCTTATTTACTAGTAAAGGATTGTGGAAAAAAAATTGATGTAAAGTAACATTGAAGTTGAAAGACTTACATTGCATAGAAGATAGGAAATTGGATAATTTGAAACTAATATTAAAGACCAAAAGTCTTGAATTTATAGAAATCAAAAGCAATGGATCTTAAGGATAGGTTTATAAATCAAAGTAGTTAGAACTTGTGTGTGTAATTAAAAAGATGGATATTAGATATGACAAAGCTTTTGTCAAAGAGGTGAGTATTCTAGCAAGTCTAAGTCACCTCAATTTGATAACATATTATTTTTCAATTAGAAAGAATCCAAATGAAAATAATGAATCTTTTATATCTAAAAGTGAAAGAATTATTTATATTTGGGAATAGAATTGATGCAAATAAATTTAAGAAACATGTTAGAAACTAATAGAAAAGTATCTTACATTTTTTTTTTATTGCTATTATATATCAAATTGCAAAAGCAATATGCTGCTTATATGACATTTACATTGCACATTATGATTTGAAGCTTGACAATATTTTGCTTAATATTGTTGAAAAAAAATCATAAATAAGATTATTTGATATGAAATTGTGAAAGTAATTGACTTTGGAATTTCTAAAATTGAAGTTGGAAGCAATTCTAAAGCAATAGAGAACAATTGTGTTTATGGTAGTACTAATTACATGGCTCCTAAGATATAAAAGAATAAATTTCAAATAATAATAATATATCTTTTTAAAGCAGATGTGTATTCATTTGCAATGATATATTCTAAGATTCTTTCTAAAAGAAATCCATATCAAGATTATAAGAGATATGAGATAATAGAAAGAATAAAAAAATATGAGAGATCAAACTTATCTTTAAATCATAATGAATTGACCAAGTTCATCAAAGAATGTTGGAGCTTAAATACTTTGCAATGACCAAAGTTTGCAAATATTTGTAAAAGATTACTTGTGTTAAAGAAATAAATAAATAAATAAAATAAAATTATTATGGCAAAAATGCCATATTTTGGTATATCAAAGGACAAAAGTCATCAAAATATAGAATTACAGCAAATACTTAATAGATTGCTATTACCACAATTTTTATCAAAAAATAAAATAAAAATATATTAAAATAATTTGATTGATTTGATTGATTTGATTTTTTTATTTATATACAAATTTATTTGTTATGGTGATAATTATGTGTCTTAATATAAGCACTAATTTAAAAATATAGATTAAAATAAAATGTATGTAATGTATGTAATGCGTACTTTTTTTTTCTTATATTAACTAGTGGTTTGATTTTTAATTGTAGGTTGACATACTTGAAGAAGAAGTGTTTTGTAGAAAAAAATTCTTATTATAATTATCACAATTATATGTAAGTAAAGTGAAGGCTTTGAATCTTATTAGAATGGATAGAATATGAAAGATCACAATTTCAAAGGCCACATTGAATGATAAGAAGCACATGTATGATGTTTTATGCTTTATAGAGTGTGCTGAATGTGGTAGTAATTGTTATAAATCTCTTATCACATTTTAGAACAATTTAAAGTTTAAGCAAAACCAAAGGATTTGAAGGAAGCACAAAAAATATTAAAATCATTCTTAACTAAAAACAAAGTCATCATAGTCTTTAATAATATAAAGAATCAAAGTCAAATTAAATATGTTGTACATATGGATGATTTAATTGCTAGCATTGACTACCTTAAACATATCAAGGTGCTCAAGGTTGACATCATTGCCAAATGAATTAAGCAATCTTACATCTTTGATTATCTTTGATATTAGTGATTGCTTAAGATTGATATTATTGCCAAATGAATTGGGCAACCTCATATCTTTGACTACCTTTGATATTAGTAATTATTCAAAGTTAATACTATTATCAAATAAATTAGACAACCTTACATCTTTGACCACCTTTCATATTTCAAGGTACTCAAGCTTAATATCATTGCTAAATGAATTTGGAAATCTCACATCTTTGACTACCTTTGATATTAGTGATTGCTCAAGCTTGACATCACTGCCAAATGAATTTGGCAATCTTATATCTTTGACTACCTTAAGTATTAGATATTTTAGAATTTATATTTTTGATTGCAGATTCTTTGTTTGTTTGTTTGTTTTTTTTTTATTTTTACAAGACTAAATATTGAAATATTAAAGGCAAATTTGATGCAAATCAATTTGGTCAATCTATTTTAATAGATTATAGTAAAATATA